>JAVQJD010073564.1:0-33596 GCA_036023655.1 Nannoperca australis | reverse complement strand
GAGAGAGAGAGAGAGAGAGAGAGAGAGAGAGGTGAGGATTATAGCTTACAGGTAGCAGGTCTGGGAGAAGAAGAAATATAGTGACTGTATAACAAAAGTAGTGCAGGATTTTACAGGGTCCGGGAGAGCCCGCCCTGTAGGGAACAAGTGTGGTTAGGAAATGTTCATTTGTGTACCTAACACTGTACTGTATGTCCTCCATATACAATGCAGGCAAGGGAAAAGTGGACAATAATGGGTATTTATTTGTTTAGATAAATGTTTCCCTCCACCTCAATACCACAGAGGTGAATGGCATTTTTTTGTGCATTACATTTTTTAAAAACATTTTAAAAAGAAAACTACAGAAAAAGTGTCTTTGTTATTCAAGATGATCCAAACAAGTCACAGTGTTTTCACACTGTACTTCTCCCTGTAGAAAGTAGCTCAAATGGAAGCTGCTCACACTGAGGTCTGTGGATTACCTAGAGTAATAGCCCTTTTTCCACAGCAGACGTTTTGACATGTCAAAACAGGACAGGGTGTAATTAATCATGTTAATAAAGACTGCATTCCACGCAGGTGAGCCTGTTTCAGGGTCCTGCTGTTGTGCATGCAGGCTAACTGGTTTACTGGGACACTTAATGATTAAAGGGATACTGTTTTTTTTAAATGTAATTTTTCAATGCTGTGAGCAACACAGTTCCATTAATCTCTATATTATTGCATTGCCTAATTTTTAATGCTAAATCTTGCATCACAAAGCTTACAGTTTGCCGGCTGTGCTCATACCACTCAATCAATAAGTTGACCAACCAACTTTATTACTAGAAAAGAACATTGTTTTAGTTAAGTACCAACATCCTACATTACTGCCCATAGCAACTTCAAAAAGGTTATGGTTGGGGGAAGATGGTTATGCTTAAAGATCCCCTCCAGACATGTTTTAACATGTAAATAAAAAAAATAAAAATAAAAATTTCTTGTTAAAATCTTTGAAATGTTATTTAGTCCTTTTTCATTCAAAATAAAAAAAAATACGTTTATAAATATAATTTGAACTGCTGGTGTTTCAACTTTCCACATCACACTTGTATACGTTGAATACTGGACCAGGATTGGCTGCTTCCAAACTAATTGTGATGTCACAAATCATGCTCGTAGGCCCGCCTCTTAAAATGTGATGTTCAGTGAGCGCATAGAAACTTTCCACCTTCAGCAGATGAATGTGAAAACATCCTTCTAGTGTCAAGCTCACATTCTGAACAGTGAAGCTCAAACATTCAACTGGAGCAACAAGAAAAACACACGAGTGGAGGAGGACTTTAATAAAAGACATTTTTCACTGTTAGACTGTGATGGAATCCAAGATCTTGTCTCCAGCCTGAAAGTCAGATACACTTCACACGCATCCACCACCTCAACCTGCTCACTCTTAATGTCTGCCCCAAATGGTGCACTACTTTCTGCTGAGTTACACGATGGATTCCTTATTAATATAAGTGCGTCAGCCGTTTCTGTGAGATGTATTCAGAGCTGCTCTAACTCTAAGGCCCGGACAGACCCTTACTGATTGCAGTTCAGTTGTCAGCGTGCCCCCCGTCTCATTCCTCTGCTGAACTTCTAACCTCGCTGAGCACTTCTTGATTGTTATTGAATATGCGCCCTTGTAGTGTGAACAAGCAGGGTGACGTGTGACTGTGACCAACAGCAGTGACTGAACATGGGACAGAAAATAACCTCCTGCATCACAGCTGTTTTATTACTCCTCCTCCTGATTTCTAATCACACAAATGATACAATTATTTTTGAGCACATCAAACATCTAAATACACACAGACAATTCAAAGCAGGGGGAGAAGTTCATCTCATGTTGATGCTGTGGTGACTCATGCCATTTCATGTGGCAACTTGTGGCTATAAAACCATTTCTTCCCTGAGTGGCCACTCCCAGGTTCTGCAGGATGTCGACCAGCAGACACTGACAGGTTTTTCTAATGGGCTGAGTGACCTTCTCATCAGGAAGCTTTTTTTTAAATAAAAGATTGCCCAACAGCTGTTATAAATGTAATGGCCTTCTGGGTTATTAAGAGCTAATGAGGAGGAGAAAGATATCTTAACTTAAATGTGAGACGTGTGAGTGTGTGTGTGTGTGTGTGTTTCAGGCCCTGAGGGTGTCTGAATGTTTCCTCTTTACTTGTGTTCTTTCACTCTTATTTTATCACGAGGGCATAGAAGTGGAGTGCTGAATGATTTGCTGTTAATGCTTAATAAGGCTGAATCAGGAGGTGTGCGTGTGTATTTGCGCAGTGATGCGTGACGTGTGTGTTTTGTCTATCACCCTCTTCTGTTCTGAGAGACAAAAGACAACAGAAGAAGAAGCGGAGGAGGTAGGGAAAGAGGAGTAGGGGGGGGCTGTGGTAAACAGGTATGCCTACCATCTCCTTCTAGGAAAAAGTTGCATCAGTAAGTCGTGTCTGAACCTGACCTGACGTGATTCCCAGAGCTCTCCACTTGCAAGGAATGGACCCCGTTTACCCTGGAACCAGAGCTATTTTCTCCCTGTCAGGAGCCTCTATAGCATCGCTGCCTGCATTCAAATCTCAGGGTTTAAAATGCACAGCAGAGCTTTAAAAGGTACTCAGGAGGCTATGGCTGACAATCCAAATTAAAGTAAATGCTGGTGCAGTGTATAGAGAATTTGAAAAGCATGTCTGAAAGCGACAAATGTTTCAAGAAAGTATGTCCAAAATAAAATAATACTCAAAATGACTTATGGTGCAGGAGTTTATGGACAGACGCCCAGTTTAGATTTAATCCTCTAGGGGAGGTAGGGGAGGTGGTTTGAGTTTAACTTTGCATGCGCTGGTCAGTGACTTAATCCCATCCGGAGCACACATTGTTCACTCTTGAACTTCTGAAGGAGCACCTTCAGTGTTCCGGTGTTCATCCTGAACGTATCCTAATAGGTGGGGTAGGGGTGGGGGAACCATTACCGGAGCAAGACCCCAAATCTAATCATATGATGTCATCTTACAGCTACTTATAGCTTAACTGAAATAAGTTGACTGTCACCTTGCGCTCTCTTTCTGTAAAAACATAGGGCAAGTATTTCCTGGGTATTTAAAAAAAACACTTGAAGAAATACATTAAGTGTAAAAATGAAAAAACAATAAGGGAATTAAAAGAAAGTCAGTAAATATCAAAAAAAGTCACAGAAAATGGAAAGAATTTCCCGAAAAGACCTCCCAAAAAAGTGTAATATTAAGGGGAGATTCTTCACTTTGACAGAGATCATGCGGACACTCCTCTACCTTTATCTCAGGGGGGGAGTTTGGTTTCTCAATTAGCCTTGTTTGGCTATCCCCTTCCGACCTGTGGCTGTATTTACGCGAATGCCCATTTTATCCATGGCTTTTAATGGCATATAAAAAAAATCACTTCCCCATCAAAATGCCCTCTCCTAATAGCTTTCCAGAGTTGTTTGGGAGCTGTTTGGGTTTGGTCATTAGTGGATCATGAATGTCTGTGTGTGTGTGTGTGTGTGCGTGTGTGTGTCCGTGTGTGGTGTTTTGGACGCGGCTGAGAGGCGCTGCTAGGTTGTCCTAGGTGGGGTAAGGGTTGGAGGGAGGGGTGCATCCAGGCTGTGCCTATAAGGGTGGGGTTGGTTAGGGTTTGGGAGTGTGTGTGGTGCAGCACTTAGGCCATACTGGGCCTGATGGGAATGCCAGGCCCCCACACCACTTTCCAAATCACTAATGGAGCATATTTGGGCTCACACACACACACAGAGACACACACACACACACACACACACACACACAACTTGTCACATGTATGTAGAAGCTCATTACAGCCGAATCATTTCACATACCTTCTGTATTATTATAAGTTAAAACTCAAGATGTCCAAGTTCATAAATACATTTTAGAAATAACTGCATGCATTGTGGCTCCGCCCACAACCCTCTCTCTCTCCCCCCGTTGCTTTTCACACTTCTCAATTATTTACTGGCCTTTTTGTCCTCCGCTGGTGGCCAGGCCCCAGGCATATGTCAGTGTGTGTGTTTGTATGTATGCAGAAATGAATACCGCTTCACACACAAACCGAAGTGGCTTTCATGTCTTTTATCACTCAGAAACGTCTGTGCCATATGCTCATGCAGGTGTTGACCAGTCACAAGCCCTGACATTGCACAGAGGAGCTGGAGCTCTCCATGTTGCCCTGTTTTTGGGATACTTTTTTGCATACGATTTTGGGTGACTTTTATAATCTCTTTGCCCTCGAGTGCAGATCATTGACTTGAGGACAACAGAGAGTGTTTTGACCTTCACACCCTCTTTTTTGAACATATTTACATTTGTACACATTGTAGTATCTGATTACACGTTTTTAATAAATCAAAACGGAGCTGAATTGGGTATAAAGTTTCAAAAGGGTAAGAGAGATTAAATGAAGAGAACTGCAAGCTGGTGCACGAGTCTCTCAAGAAGCAAAAATTACGTTTTAAAGACATTTTATTTTTATATAGATTCCTAAACATTTGTTACCTCAGTGTTGCACAGTTAGATTACGTATTAGGACAATATTAGATGTAAAATGACCCTGATCATTATTTTGTTATCTTGATTAATTATGTGTTTATACACCAGCATCCACTTAACAATTAAATCTGCTGAAGTGAGTTACCATGATGAAATCTCATACTGAGTCAAACTCCCAAAATATTTAGCCCTTGCTGTCTTTCCAATGCGTTTGACTGGTGATTTCACACAAACCCCAAATTCTCTCCATCATCTGACTTTGGTTCCAGCTCATGCACACCTTGTTTCTCTTGGAGGGCGAAAGATTTCCTTTGGCGACGGAGAGGGGGGCTTTTCTCTCCGGGAACCGTCACAGTCGCCTTGCACAGTAGAATGAATTTAAAGAGGCAGGTAAACTGCTGCTCGCTTCGTATTAACAGAGCCATATATTCAGCCTGTCTCTCTGGCTTTTTTTCTCCCTCTCCCCTCCTCCCCTTCCTCCATTTCTCTGTTTCTCCATCTCTCTTTTTTCTCTCTGCTCTAAATTTTTTTCCCCCACCGGCCTGTAGAAAAATGTCTGGGGGATCGATAGGACTCTCAGGCTGTAGTGACTGCAGCTCTAATGAATCAAGCCTATGTGTTTGTTAAGTAGACAAGGTTGTGAAGGAGCACTGGAGGGGAGTTTATCTTCGTGCTTTATCTCATCGCAACACTCCCATTGCCGTTTGTCCCTGTGTGCAGTAGTAACCAAAACTGGCAACTTTGATATGAAATGTACTATTTAGCTCCTCACATATGTAGGATTTCACTGCTTTTGTAGTTTTCACCAGTTGAGAAGCAGTTTATTACTCAAATTTTGAAAATAATCTGTCTGTATAATTGTTTACTATCCCTGCCAAAAGTTTGCCGCTGTGCAGGAGTCCATCCTGAAATCCTCTTGGGAATTCTGTGTTAAAATCAAATGCCTGAAAAAAAACAAAAACCCAAATACACCCGAGACCCACTTGAAGTTGAAGCTTTGTTTGAAAAGAAAAGAAGAAAAATCTGGATTTCTCGTGTTTTTTTGTTGCAGTTTAAACCGTATCTCACCAAGGTCGGACAGTGAGACTGTGGGAGGCTGTTTGTGTTAAAAGCAGGATGGCTTGTATTTCCTCTCCTTCCTCCTCCTTCTCCTCCTCTTTCACCACAAGCAAGAGCTATCTAGGAAAAAAAAGGCTTTTTATCGCTGATGGCTAATAGTCATAAATTTGTATTAAATATGTCCTCTATCGATTGGCCTTGTCGGATGAATACAATTAAAGAGACGGCGCTGAGTGCTTCCCACCTGGGAGGGGAGGATGGAGGGATTAAAAGAGGGGAGGGGTGGATGAAAAAATAAAGGGAAGGATGGGCAAAAGGTTTTTTTTGGCAGCAGCTCTTCGGTCGAGTCGCAGCTTGTCCACATGTTGTGTTTGTGTGTGTGGGTGGTTTGGGTGTGTGTGTGTGGCTGTTTGTATTTTAGTGATTCATCTTCTCTCACCGTGCTCATCTTCTTTTCTGTTACGAGACAGAAAGGAGAAAAGAGAGGAAAGCAGGAATAACGGAGCGTTCGTCAGAAAGAAAAGAGGCAGTGAAAGAGATGAAGACAGAGGAACAAAGATGGAATGTGGGAAAAGAAAAGGAGGGATTGAGCGACAGAAAGGAGAGAGAAAAAAGGAGACAGAGAGAGGACAGCCACCTGTATGCAATGTTGATGGACAGATGGAGGGATGAAACCAACTGGGTGGAGGAGGGATTAGATGAAGAGAGGAAGCAAAGAGCTGTGTGTGTGTGTGTGGGCCTCCGGCCAGCTGAGGTGTTTGCTCGGCTCAGAGTGATCTCCCACTGTGGTCACTGCAAGACTCACACACACACAAACACACACACACACACGCTGACGACTGAATTGTCCTGCTTGGCAGCTGTTGCAGGTCCCTGCAGATCACTCAATACCAGACTGGCTTTGTGTATACATGTGTATGTGTGTGTGTGTGTGTGTGTGTGTGTGTGTGTCTTCAGTGACCACCAACCTCTTGCTTGTGGCACTAAAGAAAATCTGCTTCCTCTCAGCGTGTGCTCTTGTCTCATCAGGGATTTGAGTGTGTGTCTGTGTGTGTGTGTGTGTTTGTCTGTTTCCAGGAAAAATAAAGCATGTGTATTTTTAGTAACAGCATTAATAATAAAATTACCTTTTTTAATATGTCATTTTTGGTAGCTCACACTCAGACCAAACTTTCTCACTCTATCAAGTCATTCCATTAATGTTAGGACACAATGTTATAAACAACATTACAAATTACAAATCACTCTGTTGATTTCAGTATGAGGATTTGCAGACTGACTATATTTAGTTGTACAGAAGTCTTGACTCAACGTCCACTCACTAGCTTTTCCTGCTGCTTTTAAGCGCTCAGTTGTTATGGTATGACCAGTAAGTGGACCTTGAGTTAAGAGTTTTATGTCAAATGACTCTTTCAAATTGAGCTGACTATCGAGAGTGCTCACTTTTTTAGACTGACTTACAGGTGATGCTTCGGACTGAACTGTTCAAAAGTTCCAATGCCACCTATCTGAAACAGGTTTATTGCATCATGGTGGTTTCTGTGAAGTCGTTTATTCCTTCTTTCATTCTTTTAACCAGGGAATAAAATCCTGTGTATCGCTGTATCACTGACACTTTCAGTCGCCGCTGAGGACAGCAACAATGCTAATTGTTACTGATCTGGCCAGTGATAGTGATGATTTGGCACACAGCTGGAGGATACACACTGAATGCCTCCACTGCTAACTGGACCACATCCTGCAGTAAATGGCCATTCAGACTGAAAACAACTGTGATGGCGGGTGGGTTCAGGTACCGACAAGATGATCCAGGGGGGTCAGTTTGAATGATACATCCATGAGTTTGAAGGCTTGTCAGACACCAAACTAATGAAATATTACAAAGTCATCTACCCAGGCTGTGTGCTTGCATGTGTTTGATTGGCCAAAACTGCGCATTACCTCATGACATCAATTGGCTTTGCAGCAAAGGTTGATCATGGGCAATGTTTTTTTTGTTGCATCAACAGTGATCTCATTGAAATCAATGAAGGGATAACATTTTTGTCATGCAGTGCTAAAGGTGTCGATCTTAACATGAACATATTTAACTTTACTTTATCTTCATGAGATCTTAGTATTTATGTCCAAAAATAAACACCTGAAAATTTGTTTATGAGCATGTTATCTGGTATGTAAAATCTGAATTTGATAAAGGATGTAATCTAATGGCTGCATGAGCCTTGCAGTGACAGCAACGTCATGAACCAACCTGAAATGGCCACATCAAATCTGATTAAGGGTCACCAATCTGCAACAGATTAGTAGATGAACCAACCTTTCTGCATTCTGTCCACAAGCTGAGTCATTCAGTATTGTATGTGTGTGAGGACCAAGATTCCTCTTTCAAACCCCATTCTCTCTCTCTCTCTCTCTCTCTCTCTCTCTCTCTCTCTGCTCACATAAGTGTTGTAATTTGGATGCTCTGTAATTTCACAATGGTGGTTTAGGGTTAAGTGGAGGCTGTCCCTGCCATCATGAGTACCGGTCCTCCAAAAGGACACACACACACTTCATACACTCGTGCACGCGCACTGGATCATTGCTGCAGTGCGCTTGGGTGCTTCTACAAAGGCCGGTCCATTTAATTACATTTATAAACACAGTTTAAAGGCCCTGGCTGCGTCATTAGGAACAGACTTTACGAGATACTGTGTGTGTGTTTGTGTGTGTGTGTGTGTGTGTGTGTGTGTGTGTGTGCATGTGTGTGACAAAGAGATAGAAAAGAAAACTTTGCCACATGGCAACTATAATGGGTGGTTGGATGGACACACACACACACACACACACACGAGTAGGTTACTGGTGAGAGTTGCAGATAGCACAGTCTGTAGCCCAGCAGGGGTCCCAAACACAGAGACAGAAGGTATTGATATATCACACACACACACACACACACACACAGACAGAGGGACAGACGGTATTGATATTTTTGCTCATCAGCCTAGAGTGTATGGCTGTTCAGCAGGACCACACAGTTACACACATTCTCGGGCACATCCCTGCACACACAGCATGTAATCAGACAGGCTCAATAATCCATTGTTGTTTTTGGTAATTCAAATGCATTCATAGTTCTTTCTTCCATAAAATACCAGATGATTGTTTTCAGGCCTGGAGGCTTCAATTTGCAAAAGTTGTTTGGAGCTATTTGAAGTTTAACTAATATGGGTTTTTACCAGTGATAGCATTTTTGCTTTTCACCTTGATAGTCAATATTCATAAGTTGGACAACTTTAAAGTCGATTTACCTGTTTTCTTTTAAAGATGAAAAGCTGTTTTTCAAGTTTCCAGAGTTTTGGTCTTACTTTGCAGAACTTTATTTTGCTGCAAGATTGAGATATATTAAGAAGTCAAACAAGCCCTGACAAGACTCTCAACAGGGACACTAGCACACACGTAAACACACTTAAAGATTCTTTCTAGGTGAATATAAATCACACTACATCTTACAGCCCAAGGTGCACCTTAAGGGTTCAGTATGCTTCGAACGAACTAGATTGTAGGAAGTATCCGAGATTGTCTTAAGGCAAAAGTGATTCTATCTGTTTGGAATGGCGACACTCGAAAGAAGGGTGAAATACCGTCTTTCATAGGCTCGCTACATCACACTGCCTTCCCGAACTCTCTCCAGGAACTCTTTATCTTTTGAGTGTCTTTGTAGTCATACAATTGCAGATATTGGCACACACTTGCACACAGTCTCTCCTTGAAAGCATTCTTGGTGTTGCGTGATGAAGTAGTTGTGTAAAGAACGAGGGCTTAAAAAGAGAAGTTCTGTCCCTGCCCACTTTCACACCTCTGTGAACCTGGCTAATGACTGCATAGCATAGATGGTCTGCCTCAGAAAGTCACAAAAAAGCTTTTGCCATTAAAAAGCGGTTTCCAGGCGTAAAATAATGACAATGCCTTTGTTTGAAGCATACTGAGGTCTTCATGACGCAAAGCTGTTCCCTCATAATGCCATCTAATAACCATTCTTGGTTATTTGTCCAAGAAGAGGTTTCTCGAACATCTAAAAAAAGTCAAAGGCTAGCGGATAAAAACAGCACTGAACATTTATGGGATGCAGAAATAAAGCGTCTTCATTTTTTAAAGAAGTAGAGTCATTACGTATCGAGGGAAGGTCGACAGTTCAGAATGCACTGTGACTGCACGACAAGGAATACTGATCGCTACTTCTTATTCATATATTGTAAAGTAGTTCCTGTAGTTTGTTTACCCCCCTTTATGATTACACAACTGTTCTTTGCATCAGGATTGGCATATTCTTCTCGTAACTGCAGTGTTTAAGGAAGTTGCTTTGATCTAGCCGGCGACTTGTAGCCCATAATAGAGGCAGATTTTTTTTCCAAGCAGAGCACCGCCTGTTCGAGCAATTCCAGTCATCCGTTGTTATTTGACTGAATCGCTGCCTTTGGTGAGCGGACAGGACACCAGCTGCCACCGTTTGTATTCCAATTGTTCGCTGTCCAGTTATCAAGAAAGCTTGAACATAGACGGGGGAAATAATTGAGGGAGAGGAGGATAGTGCAGATACCTTCGTTCTGGGCCGCACTGGAAGTTGTTGTGGAATTTAGCCCAGTACATTGATATGAAAGTTTGTGATGCCAAAATAGCAATTACAGGAATTTTGTGACCCAAGTATATAATGAGTAATAATGTTCTTATTTTTATTGGTACTCCGTATTCCATAACTGCCTTGTTTATTAACTTGACCAGCATGCGTTTTTGAGTTTAACCAACACAGTTTTGAAATGGTTTCATGTATTTGCCCAAGGGTCATTGAATTCCCCCAGCTCAACCAACAACATGCAGTTCTGAAATTAAAAACATAAAAAGAGCCATAATTAGGGTAACAAGATTTTCACATGACAACAATGATATGGTTTTGTGCTTTTGGGCAGTATAACAAACTGTTGGGATAGAAGCAGAAAGCCACAACTGTTGCACTGTAGTGGGTGATGATGGAGAGAGGACAGAGGGAGGGAGGCTGTGTTATGTCGATAATGTGCATGTCCTGAAGAAACCATTTGAAAATCCTTTTCACTGGTACGGTTTGTTCCCAGAGTCATGAAAGAGTTTTTTATTAAAAGTAGGCCAGTGTATCAGTTACAGTACAAATGTATGGTGGGACTCATGTGGTATGAGCATTGATCAGCAAGCATACATATGGATTATGAAAGAGGGAGAGGGAAGGCGAGGGTGAAACAGACATGAACGGAACTCATTATCACACAATGGTTATAGTCATATTATTTCAACCAGTTTCATAATTACTGTCAAGTGTGCTCATGAGACTACATTGCCCATGTGACATTCTGTGAACTCCTGGTAAATGTCCCTATTTTAGAGAAATATTACAAGCATGTCAGTGGGATTTCAGTCAGCTTGACCAGGTATGTAAAGAAATAAAAATGTGCCTATCTTAACTGTTTAGTATTCCACAATGAAATGAATACTACTAGCTCAAATAGGGTTATGATATTGAAGTCTATATATCCAGTATTGTCCAGTTCCTGTTAATTGTCTTATTTTAAAAAGGAATATTACAACATATTCAGTGGCATTTTATTCTGTTTTTGACCAAGCATGTTAGGAACAAAGACATTGCATTTGTTCTTTTGCTACATTAAAATTGTGTTTTCTAGTGAACTGTCCAGGTATCCCTTTAAGGTAAAGCAGAAGGTGATCAAGGGTGAGCTGATGCTCAGATGTAAATATAAGCAGCAGATCCTGAAAGCCTGAGGCTCAGATAGAAATCCCAAATTGTATTAAGGGACATTGTCCCTCACTCCCAGTATGCGTACCTAATCCTGTTTCAGCGATGTTCCATTACCTCAATTACTATCATCTCACCCAGAGGTGGACCTAGCCAAGGACACCACCGGAGAGCCAACGATGGGTGGAAAGAGAGGGGGCGAGGATGGAGGAGGCAGGGAGGGGGGGCCGTAAAGGAGACAGTCCTATATAGTACAAAGAAAGTAGGATGGAAGAGAAGAAGAGGTAGGCTGTAGGAAGTCAGAGAGGGAGGAAGGAGAGTTAAGGAAAGAAGTTATAGATAGAAATGATCACAAGGGATAGACATATAAAAAGGAAAACAAATTGAGAATGCAGAGATGTATAAAATTCATATGAGGCCAGTAAGATAGTAGTAGGTCTATCTTAGCTGGGAGCCAAGACCTGGCATCCATTTTTGTTTCCCAGCTGGTCGGAGAAAGATGTAATGGTGGAAATCCAGCTAATTTTCAGGACAGAATGAGTGTCTGAGGAACAGACAGTTATGCAGGCTGACGTTCTGAGGTGGATTCATTAAAGAGATAATGTAAATGTGTTGCTGGCCTTATGTGCTGCCATCTAACTGTACACTTAAATGTTCCACATTGTACCACAAACAGGCCTGATATACCCCAAAACAGAGAGTGGATGCGCACGCAGTTCTGCTTATACCACATTTGGTGTCTCCGTATGTGGACATGTTCCAAACCTGCACACCAGAAATCAAAGTTGAAACCTTTTGATTTAGCTTTTCTAGAACGTGCACTCTACACAGATACGTGTGGATGTTGAATTGTTGAACATGTTGAATATTTTCTGTCAACTTCCACTACAGAAGAACTATTTAAGACTATAAGAAGAAGAGGGGATCTTTATATCAATTAACCTCTAATGCTGCTAAATGACTTTTGGGGGGTATCATTTTACACTATCATGACTTCCAGGACGAGGTTTGATGCATGAAGGAACTGGCAATTTCACAATGTGTTTCATTGTGACATGAAATCTGTAACCAGTCTTCTAATTGCTTTTTGTACAAAAACACTGGTTAGTGCGACAAGTTTAAGGTGCTAATTAACTAAATCTAGAATCCCACTGGAATTTTCACTAAGACTGCAAAGAAAGGGACAAAAGCAAATGTTTTAAATCAAGAATATGCAACAAGGGAAATTGCTAAAAATCCAAAATCTAATAAAAAGGTTTTGGTCATGGCATTATGTTACTCAGCAAGAAACCTAAGAGTACATTTGGACATTGATACGATTTTGCATTTGAAAATGTGTTTGATACTTCTAGTGCATTTTGGCCTGAACAAATCCCCTGTTCTGGATGTACAGTGTGTCTCGTCAGTTTGCTGCACTGGCTTTATTTCAGCTCCTTTGATGGCCATTGGATCAGAGTGCTACACTTCCCTTTCAGAGGGATGGATAGAGCCAGGAGAAGTTGTTGCTCACAGACTCTCTCTCTCTCTCTTTCTCCATCACACACGCGCAAAGGAGTCGTGAAACATGAGCCAAGCTGCCTCACTGCCTCCCTCTCCCATCTAGCACCACATAAGTGTCCAGGCAATGCCCTTGGCTTAATAGGGCTTAATGCCTGTGCTTGTCACTGAAGCATGGCTGGTATTGAGTGTTAGGACATTTCTAAAACTGTGCGTGTGTGTGTTCTCTGGAGTCTCACTAGTGCCTATATGGCTTTGACATTTACCCCAGGTAAAGAACCGGATGCTATTATTTACCCCCCATCTTACCCCCCCCCCTCCCTGTCTCTTCTTTTCCTCTTCTCTCCTTTAACATTCCTGCTGTATCCAAACTTTTGCAGCAGGGTTTTGTCACCTCTATCTAAACTTAAACCAGAGGGATTACTTCTCCTGTCTCATCTCTTTTCTTTCCTTTCCTTTGACTCTATCTATCTTCATCTACCGTTCTCCATTCCGCTTTCTCTCTTCATTTTTCTACCTCCCAGTGGTGGAGAGTTTGCCTAATGAAGTGGCTGATGGGAGTATATTACAGAGAGACAGAGTGGAGCGGTCGCCTACTCTAAAATCCATTAACCTTACAGTTTCAATCAGCGTGCAGACAAGTCTGAGCTACGAGTCAAAATGGAACGTATTAGCTGGAAGAGTTACACTATTGTGCCTTGCACTGGTTTTGCTCAATATTTTGCCCACATCTTTGTCTGAAAACACAAATCCTTCTTTTACTCTGTGTTATTATTGTGCTGTCAACATTTTACATTCTACACAAGCTCACAAGTCTGACAGCATTTTCCCGTTGAATCAGGTGTAGCACAAAAACCTGGGCCCTGAGCCTGACCCTTTCAATACATCTGTTTTTATGCACTGAATCCCTTCAGGTACTTATACATTTGTAGGATTTTCAGGAGGTTTTCTTGGAGTATCAGAAACAGCACAATCACAAATGTGGAGATAAACTTTTTACTTCCAGTCACTTAGTTGCACATGTCTACGAGGGGTGACCAGTGTAACCAAAGAGTGACTTTGGCCTGAAATGCATAAAATGATCTAATCATCAAAAAACTAAAACAACGATTAGAGGGATGAAAAATATGAACAGAATTTTGTGTAGCAGTAATATGTTATTTATCTGCTTTTTTTATTCTATTAATAATCCTGCAACTCCTCAGGTTCACTTTGCAACCTCTTGTTTGGGTACTGTTGTATTAAGTCATGTGCACCATTCAGAGGATAGAGGGCCCAGAGAGCCTGTGATATTTTAGAAAATAGTCTGTCAAACTAATAATAATAATAATAATAAACGTATTTGGGGCTTCTTCCATTGTTAGTTATTTTACTAATTCCCCCCACTGCAGAGGAATATTTCAGGGTTCTTACAAACGTAGTAGTAATGTTTACTGAAAGGAAATCCCATCTCCTGATGCAACCAAAAGGGGGAAAAGTGCAGTTTCATTGTCAGTACTGTCAGTGTCCAGGATTAGAGTGGTTCAACCAGACGAAAAAAAAAAGATGAATAAATGAATAAAGCCTCCCTGGTCATGATAATGCAAATGATATTCACAGGTTAGACCCTATGCAGGTGGCCACAATTAGTGGTAATTTGTGCCGATTTTAATGATCCATAATTTAGCTGCCTCTCCAAACTGTTGGTCATGTGGGATAAGTGTGTGTGTACAGAAAGAGAGACAGGGAGGGACGGTCAAAAATAAGGATGAGGAAAATTTAAGAAGGCAAAGATTGTTCCCTTACACACTGACATGCATAGACAGACAGGACTCCCTTATGCACACACATTCACGTCTGTAGTTTGCGCTCATGACCAGCTTGATGGGGCATAGCAAATAAGGGAGAGACACCAAAAATGCACTTAAACGAACTGATTTAATTACAGAAAACACAAATTAAATTGCAAAAGAGATGAGGATGTGGATGGCAGTGAAGTCAGGGGTGTAAGTGAGTGGATGTGTGGAAAGAATGGTATGCAGGTGTTGGTGGAAGAAATGATAAAAGGAGCCAAAAAAAGTGCACAGAGAAATCTAAGGCCTAAGGTGGCAGCTCTTTTAATGCTTGGCTGTACTGGGCCCAGGTTCTCCCAGTCAGGCCAAGTAGACGGCCCCACCTATCAATCACACAACCTGAAAGAGAGGAGAAAACAAGGCCGTCACATTTCTGACATCACACTATTCTTTCACACTTCAGTATCATCAGTTTACATGAGTGTTTGTGTGTGCGCGTATGTTGTGATGTAAGTCCCATAGTGTGAGGACAATTACGTCTCTTTTAAATACACACTCACCAGCACAAACGCAAATGTTACCTTTGCTGATATGTGTTGAATCTGTTTTTTTTCCACTTCAACCTCTTTGACTCTCTCTTTCTGGCTATTAGAGGTAAATTGCAGTGTTCTGATGTATAAAAGCCTCCATGTAAACCATGGCATCCTTTTAGTATCACTGCTCATTTGTCATATTTGTTCTGCCAGTAATTAGCAGGTGATACATCCCAATTTGTGTGTTTTTTACAACCCACTTTACCTGTTTACATGTTAATGGGGTGTTTTGTATTTTTTTGTTCATGACATGTTACAGCAAAATAGCTTTTTACAAAAAAAGTAATTTTAGATAATTAGATTCAATATTACTACCCCTAGAATGACACCTGTTTACTTATTCTTTTTATTCATTATTTGCAATAATATTACAGCATGTTTCAAATTATTATGTATGGCAACATTTGACAGTTTGAGGTGTTGATATAAATGTTGTGGTTGCTATCCCAACAAAATATTATAAATGTTTTGATTTTGCTACAAACTTGCTTCTTTTAGATATATTTGGAGACAATTTTTGTTAATAGATAAATAAAAAATGCTTTGGGGTCTCCTGATATACCTGCTAAATATTTAGTAATTTTTACTAGTATTTAGTAAAGGAAATAGTAGTAGTATAGAAAGCTGATAGAACAACAAGTGTCTAATAAAATGCCAGAGCATTCCTTCACAGCATCATTTACCCATAAATATTTTTATGCTCAGCTCTCTTAATACTTTTTATAGCTCTTTGCCCATGTACAGTCACAACAATGTTGGAAGTCCTATACTTTGACCTTAGTTCATTTGCATTGTGGATGGTGATAGTTCAACATGTCAGCTTAATGCTCAGACTGTGACATAAATGTCCAAACTTCTTGTTTGATTTGTGTCCTGTGTACCTCCGCTTGCTCACTTTATCGAATGCACCCACATTGCACTGCTCTTAATAGTGGAGCGCTCTGAATGGCAGCGACAGGGGGTTTGTCTGTCATCTAATCTTGTAAACGAGCTGATGGCCGTCCATTCGGTCCCCTAATGAGATTACACATGCACCGCGGGTCCCACCACAGGTCATCATCGCCGAGGCCATTCAAAGGCAATTATTGTTTTAAATGTTCCTCTCGCCGCTGTCTCAAAGTGACTCTGCATGCTTCACTGAGGGAAGAAGCCTTGAGGCAGACTGAAGGGGGGTTGTTTTTCCTCTTCAGTTGGAGCCTAAATGTTTTTACACTCCTACTGTTTTACTTTCCTCAGGCAGCTGGGGTGTTCTATTCTGTTTGCATGAATGGGGAGTGTGTATGTGCATTTGTTCGTGGGGTGATCAGTGATGGTAGGAGTATGAACAGTTCATAAGCGAACATGTCAGTCTCAGGAATACACTTGCATACATTAGTTTTATTCTCTTGTTGCCATAATATGAAATCAGTCACAGATGCAACTTACTGATTGGGTTAAACCATGAAACAGTAACTCATCTTAAATCGTATTAACCTTTTCTCAGTTATATAAGAAAAAAAATTCCTGAATCGTCAGTTATTTATTTTATTTTTTTAAGTACTGATGCTCCTAATGAGAAATGAGGAAACATTAATTTAAAGTCTAAAGGATTCTTCTCTGTTGCCCCTCCTTCATGTGTGTCTATGTGTGTGTCAGCAGGCCTCTGTTTTGGTAGATCAGTGGGAAGGGGTAGTCCGCTGGGAAAGCCCTGTTTCTTTGTTCTCCAGCTGACAATGGAGGACTCACAGTCAGTCTAAAGGGATAAATTATGTCCCAGAGCAGTCTGGGAGAAGAACAAATGCATACACACACATACACACACGCTACTTCTCACATGCTACTCATGTGGGGCATGACCTCAATAAGATGTACTGTTGTATTTGCAAAGCCCTCAACACCATGTGCCAACCATTTTCAAAAGCTGTAACAGTTAGGCCTAAGGTAAAAAAAAAAGATTGGTTGAGCCAAGTTGAACAGAGTTGTCCTTCATGGATTTCATTCTTTACACCATTCTTTACAAAACTGTTTGAATGTTTCCAAATGAAAACAAAATCTGATCTGAATCTAACCTGTTTTTTTCTTCTGTGTCTCAATAGGTAAGGAGGAGCCGACTACCTATACCTGCACTACATGCAAGCAGTCATACGGCAGCGCCTGGTTCTTATTGCAGCATGCTCAGAACACACACGGCTTCCGTATTTACCTGGAAAGTGAACACGGCAGCCCTCTCACCCCACGTATGGGTGGGCCTTCCTCCCTGGGTGGGGGCGCAGACTGCCCTTCTCAGCCTCCTCTTCACGGCCTCCATCTGCCTCCTGATGCAAGCCCCTTCAATCTCCTCCGCATCCCTGGCTCAGGCTCAGGTGGAAGGGACAGCGTCGGAGCAGGGGGTGGAGTTGGTGCCGGTGGCACTGCTGGTGGGGGTCATCATCAGCGTTTCCCTCCCACACCACCCCTCTTCAGCCCCCCTCCAAGGAACCACTTGGACCCCCACCACCTGAGCCCAGAGGAGCTGGTGCTGGCAGCCCACCACCCGAGTGCCTTTGACAGGGTGCTGCGCCTCAATGCTCCTCTGCCTCTGGACCCCCCTGCAACAATGGACTTCTCACGGCGGCTACGGGAGCTGGCGGGCAACACCTCAGGGTCCTCTCCCCCACTATCCCCCAGCCGTCCCAGCCCCATGCAGCGCTTGCTCCAGCCATTCCAGACAGGAGGAGGAAATGGAAGCACAGGAGGTGCAGGGGGCAGCAAGCCTCCATATCTTGCCACCCCACCCCCTCTTTCAGGCTCCATGCAGTCACCTGTGGGTTCTCAGACCACGCCTCCTACCCCTCTCCCCTCAGCAGGGGCAACACCTTCCTCCACCACCCCCTTGAAATCAAAGTGTTGTGAGTTTTGTGGCAAGGCCTTCAAGTTTCAGAGTAATCTAATAGTGCATCGGCGCAGCCACACAGGAGAGAAGCCGTACAAATGTCACCTGTGTGATCATGCTTGTACACAGGCTAGCAAACTGAAACGCCACATGAAGACACACATGCACAAATCCTCCTCTCCAAACACAGGCAAGTCAGAAGATGGGCTCTCAACAGCCTCCTCTCCGGAGCCAGGCACCAGTGAGCACCTTGGCAGTGCAAGCAATGCTCTTAAGTCAGTGGTGGCTAAGCTGAAAAGTGAGAATCACCGCATGCTACGTGAGAATGGGGAGGAGGAGGAGGAAGAAGAGGAAGAGGAAGAAGAGGAAGAAGAGGAGGAAGAAGAGGAGGAGGAGGAAGAGGAGGGAGAGGAAGAAGAAGAGCAGAATGGAGAGAGGGCAGCCAGAAGAAACAACAACAGTTTTCACTTTAGTCTGAACCTTGACGCAGCACGTCAGCATGAAAACAACGTTGGTATAGGAAGCCGACTGGGAGGAGTTGCTGATGAGGCGTCCATCCCTCGCTCTCTGCCTGAGGTGATGCAGGGGATGGGTCTGGCTGCTAGCATGCAGCACTTCAGCGAAGCCCTCAGTGCACACAAACGGAATGCCATGGCCCAGGAGAACCACCTGCACCACCACCTCAACCGAGACCATCACCACAATCGTGAGATGTGTGACGGGGACTCTGTTTTGGAAACAGATCGTGGGGAGGAGGGCTCTGTCTCGACCGTCAATGGGCGGGGAGCATCCCCTAATGAATCTGCCTCTGTTGGTCTCTCTAAGAAACTGCTTCTGGGTAGTCCCAGTCCACTCAGTCCTTTTTCCAAACGCATCAAGCTGGAAAAAGAGTTTGACCTGCCCACTCCCACAATCCCTAACACGGAGAACGTATACTCCCAGTGGCTGGCTGGCTATGCTGCCTCTCGACAACTCAAGGACCCTTTTCTGAACTTTGGGGATTCCAGACAATCGCCCTTTGCCTCTTCGTCTGAGCATTCTTCAGAGAATGGCAGTCTGCGTTTCTCAACCCCTCCGGGGGAACTGGACGGTGGGATGTCGGGCCGCAGTGGCACAGGAAGTGGGGGCAGCACACCGCACCTCGGGGGTCCTGGGCGGCCTAGCTCCAAGGATGGCCGCAGGAGTGATACTTGTGAGTATTGTGGCAAGGTGTTCAAGAACTGCAGTAACCTGACAGTGCACCGGCGCAGCCACACAGGAGAGAGACCATACAAGTGTGAGCTGTGCAATTATGCTTGTGCCCAGAGCTCCAAACTTACTCGCCACATGAAGACCCACGGTCAGGTGGGCAAAGACGTGTACAAGTGTGAAATTTGTAAGATGCCCTTCAGTGTCTACAGCACCTTGGAGAAACACATGAAAAAATGGCACAGTGACCGTCCTTTGAGTACCGAAATAAAGTCAGAGTAGAAGGCCGAACTATGGGACCTTTTCCCCGCAGCTATGTCCGCCATTAGTCCCCTGTTTATTCCGAGCCCCTTGTAGATTTGCCCCAACCCTAACACTCCACTTTCGCCAGTCTGGTGAAAGCTTAAGACCATGTGCTCTGCACCAGCACACCCCGTTTCCATTACCCATTGAATGCATGATCTGTATCGGGGCAATACTCTTGCATTGACGCAAAACTTCGAGCCTTTCTCTTGTGCAATAATTTACATGTTGTGTAATATATTTTATTTTGAGTTTTCCTTTTCCATTTTAAGAAATAGTCAGCATGCATAGTATGTTTTTGCTAATCAAAAAAAGAAAAGAACTTGTCCCTGGTTGGTTAGTTGTTGAGTAAATGTGTTGCTGTTTTTCTCTTGTTCTGTTTTTTCTTTTTATTCTTCAAAAAGAGAAAAGACAAGAAAGATACATCCATGCTGCATACATTCTGTAACACATATCATGTACAGTTTTGTTTTGTAACATGGAAAGTGAACAGTCTTTGATTTGACCCTCTTCTTACAACCCTGGAAATGCACTTATCCTGATCTTTCTAAAAGATGCCATGTTCACACAGGGTTAAAAAAGAAAAAATCATGCATTGGCTTGATGACTAAACTGAAAGTAACAACAGCCTTCAAATTTCTTTCAAAAAGACAAGGGTGTGCTAAGAATTCAATTTGTACTATCATTTGGTAGAAAAAGAAAGAGTGCCTTTGATATCTCAAGACTGCATTGGCCATAATCTTATCTGGTATAAGTTTGGGGTCACATTAGATGAATCTAGAAGGTTTAAGCCACCCAGGAAAGGTCCTTGCATCAAGCACCTGACTGCTCAAATGGACTGTGACAACTCATGATGATCAGAGAGTTCTTATTAATCATCATTTAGCTACCTATTACATGTTCAATAGGCTATCTTTATTATGTGGATTTCATGGCAAGCATGGTACAAGCAGTATTGTGTATATCTGAATTATCTGTAGTTTTGTTTCTGGTAAGGAGGTACTTTTGAGATAAAAGTAATCTGTAATGTACAATCCTGAACTTGAGGAATACAGCGCATGGCTGAGAAGTGTCATGTATCTGCGTTAGCACAAACCTACAGCGCTGCTTCGATATGTCAGTGTGTGGAACAATGCATAAAGTAATATATGAGCTCCAAGTGAGGCTAACTTTATTTGAGAGCATTGAAATAACTGCAAGCTAGACAGACAGAAAGCTACACAGAACTGGAAGCTACGTACGAATTACGGGGATCAGAGGCAATCTCTTTCACTTTACATTTCTAGTATCAAAACAGGGTCATAAACTATGAATTGCAGAATAAAAGAAAGAAAGAAAGAATTGCAAAAAAATATCTGTACTCCAGGGCTCTTGAAAAGAGTGAAATATGATAACTTTAATCATTATGCGTAGGCTAATGCAGGGCACATTTTTTTGTTTGCTGTTGCTTTTTAACCCAAAAGGAGATTTATTTTTCCTTTTTCTGTCTAGTTTCATTCAAGCTTTTCATAGTATAGCACTTGTCACTCTGCCTGAGAGTAGGTATCGACATCTCTCTTGCATTTTCCCACACTGATGCAATGTTGGTACATGGGTTGAGTCTAAAAGCTAGATTGTCATTTTTAGGACATGAAGTGCACTGTTTCAATTTTCCCAGTTTACAAGTTTACGCTGAAGGGGAAAACGTTGTTGAAATGCTGTTAGATAACGAGGGTCCCATTGTTAAAAGCAGTAAAAGATCTGTTGTCAGCAACTCCAGCCTCATGAACTTTGACCTTTGTACCCTTGCCGTTTCACCTTTGACCATTTGTCAATTTGTTACCCCTAGAAACCCCAGTGCTTAGCCTGGGCTGAAAATTCACGTAGTCGGCAAGGTCTGTAAATTAAAAGGTTTGGCGTGAGTTGAGTCATCAGGGCTCCTACATGGTCGCAAAACGGATGCAGCTCTCACTGTTTGGTGCAAACATCCACATTTTTGAAGGAGCTGTATTGTGACTTTGTTGTCATCTACACTAAAATCTAATAATCTATAGACCTTGCTGGCTACACAACAGACACTCAAATCATGTTGCTCGCACTGCGAGAATCTGTTTTTGTATACATCTTCCTTTAATTATAGATATGAAAAATAAACGTTTTTGCAAATAACACTCCACTATCTTTAAGGGTAAACTGTATTTAAGTTTTGTTGTCGTTTCTCTTTTCCTCAGCGTCTTGGTGGTGTTCAAGACTCCGATCACAGTATATATGAAATGATAAAAAAAAAGACGAAAAAAACAAACAAAAAAAATTCTGTGATGGTTTTGTATTTTATTTTGCCTTGGCTCTTCACAGCTCTTCAGGTTGAAATACAATTTGCATTGGGGAAAGGATTAAGATTATACATGAATATATAATACAGAACTTAAAATATAGGAAAATGCACACTCATGTCGATTCCTATGCTTAAACACATTTATGGTCTACTTTTTCTGTATTTCTAGAATTGTATTTGAATTCAATGTTCACTTAGAGTAGGCACTATAGTATTTATATTGAGGCTCGTATTTTTAACTGTTGCTTGTTCTCTCTAAAGGTATTTACCATACCTTTTTTTGGTAGTGGAAAAAAAATCCCAAGCTGCCACGGTATATTTTTTTAATTTGGCAGGATAATATAGTGCGAATTATTTGTATGTTTAAAGAAATAAAAGGAAAAACCCCATAAAAAAGCAGCTAAAGTATGTGGCATTGGGAGGCGGCGCGGGCCATCAGATGGCCGCCGCTCTGTTTCCTGTCCACAGAGGTGGTTGTACATATCTTCTTTAGTTTTTGGTTCAGACCTCCTTCCTCCCCTGCTGCCATTCTTGTATGCAGTAATGCAAGCTGACGTCGGCCTGTTCTGTTGTGTGCTTCTGTCTCTCTCACCCCTCCCACCTGACTACATTCCAACATCAAGAAGAGAGGAAAAAAAATCATATGCAGTACATGGATTACGAAAAAAAGCGTCAAAATAAATACATTTAAAAAGAAATTAAATGTTTTGCAGTTTTTTTTCATTGCCAAATACTAAATGGTGCTTTATATTTAGATTGGGTATACTTTCATATGCAAAGCATATTTAAAAATGACCCGGGAGACGTGGAGAAGCCTGCTTGAGTTGATACTTTTTTGTAAATGGCAATGCGGAATATTTTGTTATCAGCCTTTTCTATTCCTATTCTAAGAGCTGTTTGTTGTAACTTGAACTTGAACTTTATCTTTTACTATGGGAGTTACTATTTATTATTACATATATGCTCTGTTCAAAACAGAGACATGGAATGGATCCTTATTTTTTGGTTTGGTTAATTTTATTTTTTGGTTATAATATGATTTTTGATTTCTTTTGTAATGGTGGCCGATGGTCATTGGACAAACCTAGCTCTTTCATTTCTGTTGTACTTGTTTGGGGTCTCTGTTCAGTTGTATTGGGAAAACCACTGTCTGTGTTTTCTGGCAGATGTCTGCATAATCCTGTTCACACACCCATTTTGTCCCTTTATCGAAAAATAATTAATAAAAAAAATGAAAGTATAACGGCACTTGTCGCTTATCTCCACTGTGTGTCAAGTTATCTCAAGTGTGTGTGCATGAGTATGTGTGTGTTTGTAATTAGCCCCCATCCTAGAGCCCATTGGTATCATTTACCTGTACAACTGTCAACATCACCTTCTCGTGATTGTCATATGAAATATATGAAAATTTGTATTTCTTGTGAATCTCTTCAGATAGAAGAGCTTGTAGTTCAGAGGGCATAGCCCCCCCCACCCACAGTATGTTTAAGGTGTCAGTGGTGACCTGTGCAGGGCATTTCTCTAATGAGGCCTTAGTGTCACACACTGTTGCTTGAACCCAATTAACTCAGCCCTCCATCCATAACCTCACCCTAGCCTTTGGCCTTGCACTATATGTACTTTATAACTTTGTGTGAGTGTATGTGTGTGTGTGTGTGTGTAAATGTGTATGTTTGTTTGTGTATGTGTGTGTGTGTGTGTGTGAGAGAGATATCACTGTCTTGCCCTGGAGGGGTGGGAGGGCTGAAAACAGGTGGATACTGAGGAGCATTAAGACTTTTAAAACACCTGTGTGTGTCTGCAGTGTCATCCTACCTGTTGGTCCAGAAAGCCCAGCTGGCTATAGTGCATGCCTGTATGTGTGTATGTATGTGTGCGCATGACACCATTTTGACTGAGTTTGCACGCTATCTCAAAGCACATGTGTACTGTTCATGTCCCTCCTCAAAGTACAGTACAATATCTGTTGCTGATAATAGCTGTTCCTCCATGTGCCTTTCATGTTCAGACACACACACACACACACACACACACACCCAAACACACAAAACATACAGTATATGAACATACATAAGCTCCCCATTTCACAGAATGTACTTAAGTAAATATAATTATGTCCCTCTGTTTGCTCAGTGGTCACAAAGCCTCATAAAGCTGTCAGAATCAATCAGCACTATGTCCTCCGAGCACCACACCCTTCTATTCAGCCCTCACACACATTTAAGTCTCCTTAGAAAGCATCAGTACACCTGCTATAGGCCCGAGATAAAAGATTGAGTGGATATTCTGATTCATGTGGATGTAATTTAGTGTAAGGACGCAATCATTAAGAAAGGGTACCACCATTTACACTGAGATTAAAAAACTAATACCTACACCTGATGAAGAAAGCCTATCTGACTCCTCTCCACCTACATCAGAGTCAAACTTTACAAAAAGCCAAAGCAAATACATAATGTTATGTGAACCCATCGAAGCAAACCTGTGCATGTTACATTTTCTTAAAGCAGAGCTACAAAGCTGTCTAAGATATTTAAATTACCTCACTAACTTTAATATCAGATCAGACTTATAGTTAAAGAATCAGGAGTGAAAGAAAGTGGGACATCCCTACTTTTCATTGAAATTGACTTTCCAAAGAGAAAGGTTAAACAGAGGCTCTGGCTCAGGGGCCCCCTAAAGCCCCTTAGGCCACCGGGCCTGTGCCTGGTAGGTCTGCTTGGTAATCCATCCATGCGGGGACTTACATAATTAAAAGCAATCACACACACTACAAAAAACACGAGTGAGCACAAACACCATTTATCCGGAAAATCTTTGTTTTGCGTTCACTGGGCATGCATGTTCATTGTAATGCACAACCACTACAATCCAAACCTTGAGATGACCTGCTATGTGCTCATACAGTATCACTCACTCCTCATTCAATTTTGCAAGTGTGCAGTCAAAGGTTAGAACGCTCAGGCTGACTTTTTGTACGAAGTACAGTTCACATTCAAAGGAAATACCTGGAATAAAAAAACACTCATAGCCTTAATATAAATAATAAATGTGTATCACATGATTTGTAACTGAAAAACAAGATTCATAACTGAAAGACAAAATTTGAAAATATTTGACTTACAGACCTTTAACTTCAACTTCTGATATCTGATCCTTTTCGCTTTCAAAAACCTTCCTGCGCTTACAAACGTCTCGTGTTACGCGCGGATCAAGTTTCTTTCACTTTTGGGATTGTTCATTTTAAAACTTAAAACCTTAAATATAGGATCCATGCATTTTGACTTCGTGACAAAGTACAGAGAGATGAGACCAGAAAGGGAGCAGGTTTCTAGATGTACAGGGTGGAGCAACATGTTCTTCTGCTCTTGCTGAGGCGCCCTTGACCAAGGCAGTGGAAGACGTTGGCTGTACTGGGCAGCTCCCATGTGTGAACGAGTTGCGCTGTTTGAATGTAAAGCAAGGCACAGAACTCTGTCAAATAGTCCCTGCAAGAACAAAGACTACAAAAGGTCACAAAGAACATGCATAACTCAGATTCAAAGCAATGATTTTTCATTTGTGTGACTTAGTCTGCCAAGCTACCTTGATGCCCCAAGAGCCACTGACTTTGAGGAGATTCAGTGTTGCGAGAGGATCAGGTGTGTTGGACGTGGGAGGACTGTAAGACTTTAATTCCCACCTCAGGACCCACAAGTGGCAGCAGTTTCCTCTTTACTCGCTGTTATGTGACCGGCCAGCAGCAGCACCGCCCGGGCAAATAAAACAAATCAGCACAATATTTTTTTTACTTCCTCCCTCTCCCTCGCTCACTTTCTGTGATAAATTCATTGAGTTATAAACCCGTGAAGCATTCAGGCCTTTTCTGCTTTACTGGGGCTCTCCTTTGCTGGTTTATGTGAAAAGCATAATACATTTGTCACCGTTATAAAATCTATACAACCATGACCTGCAGTCCCCCATAAACTCCCATGGATTTGTCTTTGGCCTTCTTTTGGCCCTCTTTTAACAACAAAGATTTCCAAAGAGAAAGCATGTTTTCACACTGCCCTTGTCGTCGTATGGCCTTGACGCACTACAGTTCCAATGGAATCTCGATAAAGAAAAGGAATGTATGCATGTGCGAGTGTGTGTGTGTGTGTGTGTGTGTGTGTGTGTTTTGTCTGTCTTTCTTCCTACTTTGGTATCTGCGTACATACTGTGCTATGCCACAGCAATCCATTCTGTCTTGTCCACCCTCTGTCTGCCATACAGAGGAGATACTTCTATACGTATTGAGCGGTTTAAAACATGCCTATTACTGTGGTCTATACAAATTTGCTGCAAAGTAAATGCCTCTTACTGTAATGGACAATCACTAAACATTACTTAGCACATATATTGGCCACAAGGCCAGTCCGGCATGTAAAAACTTGCAGTCGAAGCCAGTAAAGGAATAATGCATGGACATTGACCGCGTTTGACCACAACACACTTAACGCCCCCTGTGTAGGAGTCACAGTTTAAGACACTGACAAACCGTAGAATGCAATCACTGGAGGCGAAAAGAAAGTTTATCTCTGACCTGGTATCAGTTCATGGTGGCGAGGCCATTTAATTAACTTGAATAAGCACTATGTTTATATACTAAGAAGGGCTGCAAGGCTAGCCAAAATATAATTGGTCAAGACATATAAGAAAGATAAAAAAGAGACAAAAATAAATCTCTAAACTTCTTGGAACTTGAGCATTGTTCCTTTAGGGATATTTCTTGTATTTCTTTGTACTTGTGGCCACTATTTTTGTTGGTAATTTTTGTTGTAAGCAAGCCAACACTGTAGCCCAGAGGTTTTCAAAGTGGGAGGCAGCGTTCCAAACAGTTTGAGGAGAGGCACAATAGAAGTGAAAAAAAAAGAGTCACAATCGGACTAAACATATAAATGGCTATACTGGCTCAAATGTTGTTGGATCCAATAGCAAAGTCATGATCCCATAGACATCCACGAATTGAGCGGTAGTTGCCTTTTCCCAAGGTTTTGTCTGAGGGGAGGCCCACAGTCTCAGACTTTGAAAACCCCTAGATTAGCTGGATCTTCTAAAACGCTTGCTTTTAAATTCAAATTATGGCAAATATGGTACAAGCAAACTTTGATGGATGTTTACAATGGACAGTTTGGGTACTATTATTTAGAACTTGCATTGGTTTTCTCTTCCCTGAAACAGTGATGAGGAAGGATTTGTACTGCTCTGAAATCACGCTATTGATCATTTTATCTTTTTCTGTGTTGATCGCTAGGTAACCAACACAGCGCCTAGTGAGGTTAGGTCAATTGTTTTGCTGCACAACCTGCTGCTGCATTTTTTTTTTGCCTGATTGCGCTCCACTGGGGTCAGCTTTGTTTTTCTCCACACAGTGCTGTTATTACCTGGAGGTGTGTTTAAAACCTTTTGGATCATCTCATTGTTTTCTCAGCAATGAACTTGCAGCAGGAAGATGGCAGTACTATGAAACTATGAAAATAAGAATTAATAATCAACGGCAGTAGTCTATATGATATGCGTTGCAACTTTTAAAAGAACAGACCGGATATATTAACACCTCCGTCACAGGGTGGAAGTTTTGAGCCATGGCGGAAAAACTACATAAAATAGAGAGCATTTAATTTACACAAAATGCTGTAGTAAAATAAATTCCAGTGCCGTTTGTCATAAATTGGCCGACACAACAGGTGTGAAGAACATGTTAAGCTAACATGTACCTCTTTAGAAGGCGAAGCTCTGCTGATAAAACATCCACGACAGGAATTTCACAAAGTCGAGCTATTACACTGAGCTTTGTTTTTATACAAAAACTGATTTTTACTGGCGGGTGTTTTGCTAAATTGTTTAATCCTTTAAAAACGTGTTTTCAGTCTTGTGTGTTACAGTCGGAAGTGGTGAAAGAGATGTCAGGAGGTAAAAGTTAATGTGTTTTATTGCTCCATCTTTAATCTGACCTTGTCGATGTTATGTCATGGTGTAGCCACACGGACTGTTTAGACTATTCAAAGAACGCAGTGTAGACATATCTGTGTTAAGAAGGTATTTAATCTTGTGTTAAGCCTTAAAATTATTTTCCTCCTGCCAGTATTTTGGCTTTCTTCCATGGCTCAAACTCCTGCCGCGTGTTTCGGAAAGTGAAAAAGTTGAATTTGTCACTTTATCGAGAAAGTTTGAAATGCATGTCTGCAGTTGCTCAATCCCTGCTCATACTGATAATATTGTCACAACCATCTGTGCTATTTAAATCAGTATTAAGAGTAGTACTTATACAACTGCCACCCTACACAAGCACACACATGCTCACACACAAAGCTAAGCTGAGGCAAAAGAGGTCAAAGTCTATTGATAGACCTTCAGTGTTGGAATGCAAGGTGTAGAAAAGAAAAATCAAACAAAACACTGGCAGGTGTGGTGATTTCTGTCCATTTTCTTCTCCTCCGTCCAACTCTGCCAGATTCATGTTGTGACATACCTTAAAAACGGAATATGTTGAGAGTTTTGTAACTGAGAACTGAGGAAGCGGGGGGAAGTGCGGGCTGTCTGGCCCTGTGCGGAGGTCATGAGGTCAGAGAGTAGGCTTAGAGGGAGAGAAGAAAGCGTACCTCCCTCCCTTTTCTCTTTTCTTCTCTTTTCAGTTTTTCACTCCACCCCGAACTCAGTCTGAAGTTCAAATTCATTGTCAAAGTGAATGTGAATGAATGAAAGAATAGGGTGGGGGTAGGGTCATAGTTAGGGAGGGAGCAAGGCAACATGTGTCAAATGTGCATGCTCTGTGTATGTGTGTATTTCGTTGTTAATGGCTAATTAGCATCTTTCACAGAGTTATTTAAATCTTTGCACTCACTATAAAGTGTAATCTAAGCTCTAAGCTTTTTATGATATAGAAGCTATAGTGCTTCAAGGTGCTATTCAGGTTTTACATGTAATTTTAAAGCCAAGCTAGAAACATCTTCCAATGTAACCTTCAGACAAAATGTCAGAAAATGAAATTCATTTAAGTGCCATGTAATTAACTTTACAGTTGTTCCATACATAGAATTCAGCACATTGTGCACCTGCTAAATAGTGTGCTAAATGTCCTAAATAGTTAATCATGTCTTTTGAGTGCCTCTTCAAGGAGTGTTATGTATTGGCCATTCTGTTTGAGTTCATTGCTGTAACATGGTGAGACAAAGAGGCTGTTAAACCAAGGAGAGCTTGATAACCTGTTTTTTTTTTAAACAATGGCTGAATGATGAAAAATGAAAAGAAAAACTCACACTCATCAAATATACAAGATGATGTTATGTGTTATATCATCCTCCCTGACTGTGTTCTAACCCCCTGACCTCATAACGCAGTGATGGTAGAAGGCTGTTAGGGCTCTACCATGCCTGGATCCTCCGGGGTCATGTAGGGCATCTCTCTGATCTCTGACCCCAGAAAGAGGCCTCTCGGCCTGGCTGGATCAACGGAAAATCCCTGGTGCCTGAGCTGGATAAAAGGATGTCCAGGAAAGACATGGATTATCAGTGTACATGTGTGAGGGTATGTGTGTGTGTGTGTGTGTGTGTGTGTGTGTGTGACGACATGCCCTGGAGACTCATGCACACACTCTCCAACACATACACACACACACACACACACAAACGCAAAGTGGTTATGGAGGTTAATTGCAGCTACACAGATGAGGGGGTTGGGTCACCTTTGCTGGAAAAGTCTGTGTGTAAGAGAAGGAGAGAGAGAGATGGGACACTGCATGAACTCAAGGTGTATTAATGTGTGTGTGGAAAAGAGACATAGAGACACACACACACACACACACACACACGTGGATGAGGGGACATTGTGAGTTTGTAGGTTGTTATGTCTGGAACCAATGTGTATATGTTTCTGTGACCCTCCTTCATGTCTAAAAGCCTGTTACAACACCCACACTCGCTTCCATCCTCCCTTTTAATCTCTCCCACTCCTTTTCCTCCTGTGTGTTCATGTGTGTGAAGCTAAAAGGTCAAAGGTCAACCTGCGGGTTTGAGGCTTGAGTTTCACATGACTGAACACCTTTGTCACTCGCTGCAGGGGGAGGACTAAACGTGTGTGTGTGAGTGTGTGTGTGTGCATGGGGAAGTTGGGGTGTATCTGGTATGTTGTGTCTAGTTCAGAGACAAGACGGACACAGGCAAGCCCCGCCCCCCTCACCCTGGTCCAGGTTTTGATGTCTGCTGAATACCGTGTGATCGTACAGAAACGTGTGAATTTGTCCCACACAATAGATTCAGATTTTTTTTTTTTTCTCCACAACAGCTGCAGGGGGAGTCAGTTAGTGAAACCTGCAGTGAAACCGGCCTCACCCTGCCTTCAGGAGCTGCTGTGTCACCTGAAAGAATTTAATTAGTCTAGCTTTCCAAGTGTCCCACGATTGTCCAAATGCTGTTTGAAAGTGTTTTTCAACATGAGCTCCACAACAATCAGCATGACAGTGTTAAAGAAACATTATTTTGTATTAGCAACTAAAATGTTCTAAATCCTAAATTCAACCATTCATTCTTTTTTATTCTTAGCAATTACTCTACACCAGTAATTCCCAGCTTAAGATGCATCTGAGGGGTCATTGCATGGTAAAGAGATAAAAAACTAAATAGAAAATAGTTTAAAATAATACAAATTGATTTATTCCTGTTGTTTTTGTGTGAAATCATCTTCACTGTAAGCCTAAAAATGCTGACATAACTCTCTGCACTGAAGCTAGCAGGCAGATTATAAACAGCAGAGGTGTAAGTGTACAGAGGATGGACTTGGACCACAAAGTCAAAAATAGATTTCAAATTTATATTTGTGCAGTTTTAAGTGTCCAGTTTGTCTAGCTTGTTTCTGCTTTACATTACAATAAAGCTCCAGTTAGTTTGACTGCAAAAAAACCTTAGTTTATACATACCCACAGTATGTTGTCCATCCACAGTTGCTGTAATTAACACCGTCCTTAAAGTACTGCTTCATGCACTTTTACATTTTCATATTAGCAGCGATTGAAAGAAGGGAAGGGAGAGAGGAAACAGAGACATGTCAAAAAAAATGATTGACACATCTTTCAATGTAGGGACTAACACTAGGCAACAACTGTATTTGCATTATTGTTTTTTAAGCTGTTGAATGCTGCATGTTTAAATCAGTAATTGATGGAAAAATCTGCAATAAAATTGGCAGATTGTTGTTGTTATTGGAAACACAAAATGCAGTTTTTTTCATCTACAAATCCAACCGTTCTCTTTGTTATCAGCTATAAGTTTAAATAATACAATTGACTGACAGGAATATAATTGTTTAAACTTAACTTAAACAGCTGAGTAATAGTAGTTTTATTCCGAACACCGATCTATAATTGAGACCACATACTTTACAAGGTGTGTGAATCCAGACTGATAGGTCAATTTATCATGTCCCCTGTGGCTGCAAGAGCAACATGATCTCATGGGAAAGCATATACATAGCACGCCACTTTTAAGGACATTCTGATGACATGTCTACATGTTCTAAGCTTTTCGTCTGTTGATGCTGCATTTTATGAATTTTGAACATGCAGGAAAGGACATAATCAAGTGGCCTTTATAATTATGGTAACAACAGTCAGGTGACCGTTATCTTAGTTAGGCGACCTTCGGTTTAGGCAACAAAACTACTTGGTTAGATTTAGGACAACATCACGTTAACGTTATGTAACTTACAGACGTACGTATTTTAAAATAAGTCAAAGTTGACTTTTGGTTTCACACGGGACACGAACAGCAGTCTCCTGAGTGACAGTCATGTGTTTGTTCATCAATCCACCATGACCAGCTTTACATGCAGAATTTGTTGCTATTTTTACTGTCACCTAATACTTTTTAACTTTGGTAAGTATTACTCATTTAGAACCCAAAATATGTAAAAATAAATAGGGCCCAGGTTTAAAAATACTAGAGTTTCCCTTTTAGACATTGACATGTTATTCAAATGCCTTTTGGTGAGACTAGCTGGCCAAAGAGAAGGTACGGTAAGGTAGGGGTTTTTCCCAGCTTTTTATTTACCACTACAGCCCTGCCCACAACTCAAGCACACACTAGGTCCAAAATTTATGACAAAAGGTTAAAATGTAGTCACAAGTCAAAAAGCCCTGAAAAACCCACATACGCTACATACTTAAAGGGATTGTTTTTCATGCAAGTAAAATCAAGGCTCAAATGTTATCACCAACCACCTTAAACCAGCTAGCCCTTTGTTCAATTGCTGCTCCAGCTGCTATGTGCAGGTACGTAAGGCTAGTTGTCGTCATCAGTATTTTCTACCCTTCAAACTGCTTACGCTGCTGAGAAATGAGGTTAAACTGGCTTGCGAGACTCTAAATCCACTGACCCCAATCGCCAGTTGCCAAAAGTTAGTTGTAAGTCTTGGCTAGAATGCCGTTAAAGTAGTGTATTCTCATTTTTCTTTTTTCTCCTTAAGCAGTGTGAGTATTTGTCTTTTGAACAAGCTCTATTTTTGACTTACAGGTGGAGGGTGAACCTGATGAGGTGGCTTTTTCACTTTCTGGGTCATGGAGGAGAAACAAAAAGAAAGAGGGGGAGGGAGAGAGAGAGAGAGAGAATGAGACAGAGGACAGAGATGCACACTGTAAAAAAGGTCAATCTCATTAAATCATTTAAACATTCTGTGTTGGACATGCGTTCTCACATACAAAGCTTTGATATTGGCAGCAAACCCAACAAGCTGAGGGATTTTGGTCTTCTGGTTCTATTTAATCAACATTTCATAGAGACAAGCCCTGCCTCCGAGCTTTTGATGGACAACTGGTCTCATATTTTTTCCATTCTGTTCCCTTGCAGATAATACAGCTGTAAATAATTAGTGTCCCCAAAGAAAGTGGCAGAATATTGATGTCACAGCTGTTCTGAACAAAGAATTTGTTTTTAAATTGTTTTTTGTGAGGGAGAATGTGCATTGATAATACAATATCACTGTAACTATGCTAGCGTTAGCAAAAAGGCTAGTTTTAAAAAGTTTAATTCGTTTTTTAAAGAATTAAATGAAAAATGTTTGTAACTATCAATTTGTGTTGTGAACATATACCAGCATTGTGTATTCATGTATAATATGTACACTTAGCTCATGCCTAACGTTTTCTTCCTTGGACTCCACAAGACGCTCTCAGACTTCCCTTAATCGATATTCATTGAAGTACAGAGGACAGTCTTTTGAAACAACCTTTCATCACTGCAATCAACATCTACACAATCATTATTTACATTTTATAATTTATTCATATGTTGATATATATGAGCATATAAAAAGTGTCCCTTTAAGAAGGACATTTTTTGCAGTGCAAGAGAGAAAGTGATAGTGTGAGATAGAAAGAAAAGAGGTGTACATGTAAGGTATGCTACCTGTCCCATCCCCTCTGGCTGGTTGGGTTCCAAATACTCTCTCACACACACACACACACACACACACACACACACACACACCTGGCTTTGTGCCACTTGTCTCTTTGTATTCCTAGAAACTGTCACTCACACACACACACACACACACACACACACACACACACACACACATACACACACACACACCCTGTGCCCCGAGCACTGGTCATATGATTGACCTGTTCTACTGGCCCATCCACACCTTTGTACACACACATACATACACACACACACACACACACACACACACACACACACACACACACACCTGTTATCAAC
>JAVQJD010073563.1:0-13814 GCA_036023655.1 Nannoperca australis | reverse complement strand
GGAGGTACTTCTGTGTGTGTGTGTATGTGTGAGAGAGAGAGAGAGAGAGAGAGAGAGAGGGAGAGGGAGGGTGAGTTATGAAGGCTACCTTTGTCCGAGTCCTGCGACTCCCCTGAGCTGCTGGAAGAGGCGGAGCGATCTGTAGAGAAACAGAGAGTTATAAAAGACTATGTTTTGACCAAGGGGAGTTGTTACAAAATAAAATGTGCACGCACTGTTATGTGTATATGTAATGCAAACAAAAGAAAAAGAGAAAAAATGATATCATTTCCAAGAACAAAACATGAACAAGGCTGCTCCCACAGGCTGAGGAGAGGAGTCCTACCTCTGTGCCTCTTGTCTTTGCGCTTCTTGGAGTGTGAAGACGATCTCTTCCTCTTCTTCTTCTTCTGTGTTGGCATCTGGTTCTCCTCCGACAACCTTTTCGTCTTTGTCTTTGCTTTCACCTCCTTCCTCCTATAAACAGACCAAAACTTGGAACAAGCTGTATTCACAACACAAAGACAACATGAAATCCTTCGGGGCCAAAGGCACATGAATGAATCTTGGCCAGAGCTTTAAATGGATGAAGGCTTTCTATACACTATTTGTTTTAGAATCCTGACCAACTGTAAGAATATTTGGCATCACATATCTAATGCCTGACTTTTGACAGATTACGGTCATCTTTATTTGGATTTCCATACATAACCAGCTCAAGCTATATTATCAGTTCAACCCAGTTCAGTTGTGTCAAGATCCCACAGAAATAAAAAATGTGATAATCAAGACACTCTGACGGGTAAGAAGGTCAGACAGGAGACATACATCGTGGTTTGAATCCTAAACCCCTGCATGCTGCAAAATAATATGGGCAGACTGTCCGTGGTGACCTGTCCTACTTCTAGCAGACCAGTGCACACTCTGCAATCTTTAAAATCATGGGCAAAACAAAAAGTCTCAAAGGTGAAAAGTATGTTAGCTTACTTGTGGTGGTAGTTGAGTTTGAAAGAGCACTCAGGGCATAGTCCTAGTGAGAAAACCAGAGCAGGATTAGGTCAAAGCTGAGCAAGAGAATTTATTTTACTTAGTGTTTTTGTTTATTTTTATTAGGGACAGATACACGTATGTAAATGTGTGTCGATGGACATTTTATGTAAGAAACATGTTTGATAGTTTATCAATTTTACTTCAGAAACCCAGTTTATCCATAAGCATTCACATTTTATTTTGCTTATTAACTTTACTGATTTATCAACTTATGGTGAGGGATGACTCATGAATCTTAATGTTACTGTAAGCATTAGACCTGAGTTTTAAATTGAATTAATGTTGCTGCCAAATCTAAATGCTGCAACAAATGTGTGTAAACTGGAGGGGGAAAAAATTACCGGCTACATAAATAGCAGTATCATCTACATACATCTAGGAACCTCCTCCGTGACATAATTCTGGTAAATCCTTTCTAAGTAAAGTAAAGAGAAGGGGACCAAGGTCAAAACCCTGGGGAACTCCTGTTTTACTGTCTGTTTATAAAAACATGCCAAGATTTGCAACTGTGAAATTTAAATGTTTAGGTGTTTTGAAAAATATATTCATTAATTTATATTCTAACATCATCCCATATCCATTACATTTCTCCAATGTGCCTTCCATGTTCCAGGGTTAGCAGACCATGTCCCATTACTGTCAAAACAACTTTTAAAACAAAGCATTTGAAAGTACTACAAATTGAAAAACATTTTTAGTTGATGTGGAGAAACAACATGTCTGGATGTGACCAGCGATGCTGCGCTTGCTTGTTGAAAGAGCCTGTCATCTCCTGAGTTCACTATGACTGGTGGGTCCTTCAATTACAGTAATTATTCTAGCAGGATTTTCTGCAGTACAACACCGGAAGGAGGTTTATTATGAGTCTTAGACGGGAAAACCCTACTATGCCACAGCCACACACACATGCACACCTTTTGCAAAGAATGACCAGAGAAAATACAGTATTTACTGAGTTTGACCAACGCATTTCTCTTCTCGCCGTGTTCCACGTAGGCAAAATTCACCTCCCAGCTTTTTAGGCCTTCCTGCTTCTCACAACGTTTGTTTCCACAATGGAACTGACCTGAAACACCAGAGAGCAGATTACTGTATACATGCAAACATATATTTCAATGATATTTACATTCACGTGATATATTTAAGCCATCTAGCTCTTATCCGCAGCAATTTACAATGTACACAAGCAAAGAAATGTCTTATTTGTTGTTAATCAATTAGTAAGAGGTAAAGACCAAACAAGCCACAGAACCCTAACAATGAATGCACAAATATTTATGAATAAGATTGATCATGTATGATATAGAAAGAAAGAAAGAATAAAAAAACAATAGAAGTGCGAGTAGAAGAGAATGGTACAGCAAATGTTAAGAAATGTTAAGAAATGTAGACTATAAATCTGACAGGCATCCTTCAAAACCTGCTGCTCCCCCCACCCCCCACTGTCTATCTCTACACCCTTTCCTCCTTATCTCCCTGCTCCGTTTCATCTTCCTTTCTTCACCTCGCCCTCATCCCCTCAGGCCTCCCTCCTGCCGCACAGAGCCTGCCTATTATCCCTCGAGGAGCTTAAGGTGCATTGATCTGGTCTTTGGGGGTTCCTCCAGATTGTAGCAGAGGGAGCAAGTGCGTCAGAGCAGTCCATTCTTGGCACCGGGACGAGAAATGCTCCTTACTCTGCAAGAGGAAAGTGATGCCTGCTCTCATCTGCCTAAGATTGAGACTAAGATTCAGGTGAAGTGACGTTGGCTGTCATGGCTTTGGGCCACTTGGGTCATAGGGCAGACTTTCCCTTCACGTGCTGTATTAGATTAAGGATCGATGACGTCAGCTAAAAAAGACACTTCTGGCTCCATTCTTGCCTTGTGACGAGGTTGGGTTTATTCGGGAGAGCCTGGCATTATATTCAATTAAGTGAATATGACACATAGGGACCACAAATGCCTGTACCTAATTTCATGGCAAGCCATCCAATAGTTGAGGAGAAATTCCAATCCGACCAAAATGGTAGACCGACCAACATAGCCATACCCAGAGCCACACTGCTAGCAAGGCTAATTGTTAAATTCATTAATGAAACAACAATAAAAGTATTTATCATAGAAAATTGGCAACAATTTGATGGCTTAAATTGATCATTTCAAATTAAGTGATTAGTTTTTTGTTTTTTTGTACCTAATTAGGTTTAAAATGTCTTAAAACTTAAAAAGTTCTAAGTTTAGAGAAACTGCAAATGCCAGCGTGTCCCTTTAAATCCTTAATGACTGGTCCTTTCTGACACTATATGGGTGTGACTTGGGACAGGGCCATCTTCTCCACTCTGTGCTAACATGACGCCATGACCAGTGACCTGAGAAAATCCTGTCTTCACCATCATCAGTGATGTCAATTACGATCGCAATGGAATTCTCCCATGACATCCTACTGTTTCTCCATCATGCACACACCCAAAAAATCTATCAAATACATCTACTGTATGTACACACAGCAGCTTTCATCTGTAAAGAAAGGAGGTAAAAGCCTGCGCTTTGTCTACACAAAACTGAGCCTTGAACAAGGTACTGAATCCCCTCGCTGCTGCAGAGAAGCAGCTCGGTGTCGAATATAAAAGAATGTGATATATTCGAAGGTTACAACATGGAGAATGAGTGTGTCAGACCCTCTAGCAACTCACAACCAACACCCTGGCAGAGTGGAGTCAATAGAAATCTGATTCTAGACTACTACTTTCAAAATAAATGTCAAAAACGAAATATAATCAAGGTCAGGAAACAATTCCTTACTTAGTTTTCAGCCACCTGGTTCCACCTTTTACCACATTTTACCACAGGACAGTCAATAACCCCAATTTAGTCACTGCTGCTATGCTCAAAAGGCAGTTTTGTTTTGTTTCAAAAGTGGCACACACAACATCCTTGCTTTACAAAATAAGCTTTACACAAAAGCTCCTGTATGGGTCTCTGTTAAAAGCTTTGCAAAAAGAGGATCTCCCCTGTGTTTTGTTGACAGGTAGTGGGTATCCACACACATCAGGTGATTTTCACAAGCTCCATGAAAAGAGTTGGCATCAGGTTGGCTGGCTAAACCTGTTAAGAGAGGAAACTCCTGTCCTTTTACGTAAATGGTTACTAATGCCACTAGCCAGCAGCCTGAGATCAAGACGGATACACCACATGACAGATGGTTGCACGATTAACATTCACTGGATGGCTGGGTAGTGACCTAAGCCAGTGCTCTTTCACTTTTATTCACGATTAGGTAGATGGTAAAAGTTCACAAACAACACATCATTATGAAACTAGGCCCGAAAATATTATGATTTAACTTGTTAGTTAAAGTTAATGGGGTATTCTGACCAAGCTAAAACAGTTTACTTATTAACAGTCTTATTTAAAGGAATAGTTTGACATTATTTGGGGAATGCGCTTATTCACTTTCTTGCCAAGAGTTATATAAGAAGATCAATAGCACTTTCGTGTCTGTGCGTTAAGTATGAAGCTACAGCCAGGGAGTCAGTTAGCTTAGCTTAGCTTAGCATAAAGAGTGAAACTGGGGGAAATAGGTAGCTGGGCTCTGTCTGAAGGTAACAAAATCCACATTTTGTAAGTACAATTTGTAATTTTTACACTTTCATATTGTTTAAACAAACGATATAGGACAGGGTAATCAGTGTTATTTAAAGATGATGATAGGCGGATTTTGTTTCCTCCAGCCAGGCTAGCTGTTTCCCAGTTCCCACTTTATGCTAGGCTAAGCTAACTGGCTGCTAACTGGCGCTTCATATTTAACATACAGAGATGAGAGTGGTATCAATCTTCTCATCTAAATCTCAGCAAGAAAGCAAATAAGCGTACTTCCCAAAATGTCAAACTACTAATTTCACAGCTTTCAGCTGCCATTGTAAAAGTATACATTTTATGAATGCTGCATTCATGTGCAATAGTTATTGAGCTTGTGAATTCAGTGCTGTTTTCCATCCATCTCTTGATACTTACTGACCCCCTACCCCCATCCCTCGACCACCTTTAATAAATTCTCAGCCTGTGGGAAACAGTGAACGATCCACACTCACTGCCCCAGGCCGATTTTTCAAATATTGATAATGTAACTGGCATCCAAAAGATTCTTTTTCCAACCACAGTCACACCTCTGACTCTTGATCAGACTGAGCCTTTTTATGTCTGTCTTTCACAATGACAAGCAGTCCAGAGTGCCGACCTGGAGTTCAACACTCTACTAATACTACCACTACTACTGTTATTTACTCCACAGCACCATGTTAACTATGTACATTAAAAATCATTACATACCACTGCAATGTTTTATACTGTATGTGTCCAAAAACCTGCATTCCATTTACCTCTCTCTGTTGACAATTAAGAAATACTCATATTTCTTCATTTTAATGTACAACAGCCTGCACACACTCACAAACATTAAGACAAAAACATAGAAACTGGCAGTCTCTATTGTTAGACTAACAGACTAACCTGACAAATAAGTCTCTGGATGGAGCAGCCGTAGGATCAGAAGAAAGCTCAGGCAAGAACAAGCTGAAATAAGTAAAAATGTCACAGTCCGGGCTTAAAGTGGCCTCACACTCCAGCTAACAGTGTTGGTTAAACAAAGGCGGCAGAGGTGGGTCAAGCCTGATTTCTGCACTGAGTGAGAGTGGGTTAAGGGGCATAAAACATTTTTTTAAAGATAGGAAGCTTGCATAAGCCAAGGCCATACTTTACTTTGACAGGAGGCCCACAAAAATAATCCTGGCTAACAACCTTTAGCTTTTGACCTCCTTCTGACAGCAAAATAAAAGCTCAATTTATACCAGATGGGAAACCCACACAAAAACATGACTTGAAAGGAAGCGCCTAAATTCCCCTAATATATGTATACTTAATATTTAACATGTTTAATATCCTATATGCTCATGCAAAGAGCAATTTCTCTCTCTACATAAACATGCCGTGACATTTCATTGGAAGCCAAGATGAAATTTCCATCATAGACTTATATGCTGACAAAAAAGAAATATCATGGGTTACATGACTTACAGGTACCACGTGACGTTTTTCACCACTGGTAGCCCTACAGAGCAATGTTTTTACGAGTGGAGCCCAGATTTGCCCCGATAGGCGCACACAAGGATGCATACGCAGACACGTGAGCATGCAGGTGATGGGGATTCCTGCTTCACGCTGTTCCACTAATAATAATAATAATAATAATACACATATAAAATGTTCGGTAGACCTCAAGAATACACACAGTGGGTTTTTGGTGAGAAAAACACTGAATTTAAACATAACTTTAGTTTGTTTACAATAAACTTCCACCAAGCAGTTTTAAGAACTTCCTGTCATTCTCGTACACAGCTGGAAGAGTTATTGTGAATCTTTCAAGACCAGACAAAAGGGAGGAGGATGAGCATGACGTCAAAGTAAATATCATCCTTCAAGAATTTCTTAAGATGTCAGAAAATTGCAACTCCTGGGGGAGGACAACATGTGATCCTGCTCTCGTGTACTTGATTCAAGGACAATGTTTTTCCAACTCTTCCTCCTTCATTTATTTTTAGAGGAAAATATATTTCAACCTCTGAAAGAAGAGAGAAGGAAACCTACACCTACACCACACCTGGGCCTGGACTAACAACACTGAATCCAGGTGTAATTAATTGAACCATAAATCCTAGTCCTACCGAGTCCATGATAAACACTTCTTCCACCTTTAACTTGCACCACAAACACTTTTAACTTTCAATTTGCACCTCTGAATGAGGACGTTGGGTCCACCTCACAGAATAAAATAAGTATTGATTCCACTGGAGAGTTTAGTGTCCTATGCTCTAAAGTATTTCTCTGGGAATCATTCATGTACACAAGTCTCAGACGTGACCGCTGAGGTGAGGTGCCTCTGACTTGATCTAATCCCACTTCCGTTAGAGTATTGCTAAAGGGGGTGAACTGTCAGAGACCAGGATTACACACTCTTAATCTGGAACAATATATTGGCTTAGTCAGCTTTCTCAGACATACTGTTTATGTTTGCTAGGCTGCAGTGATGTAAACATACGTGTGTGAGTGTCTGTGTGGCTCACAGCATATCAATGAGCTGTCGAGGCAGGTTTACCTTCACTGAGTTTCTGATATTGTCCTGCACAGTAAACCTCTGTCATGCAAAAGGAGCGGTAGACAGAGAGGTGTTATACTAATCCTGAACAATTAATAGACGGTAATCATCAAAGCTCTGCCAAACCGTCAAAGGTAGGCTCCATCGCAAGTGCAGAGGTACATGAGGTTTTGTTGTTTGGGTGTGAGATTTAAACGGGAAATCAAAATGTTTGGTACCATTTGTGTGGATCAACAGATCGATCGATAACTGAATGGCACTAATTGTCCCCCAACGTTGGGAGCCACGAGGAAACAAGAACAGGAAAAAGAAAACTCAAGCGAGAGGGCAAATGTTTGAAAGGGTTTTGTTGCCATTCTGACAAACCAATAAGTCAAAGTAAAGTAAAACAAGCATATCTGTATATCCGTCTTTCACGAGGAATGACTTGTGTTAGGGAGTGTCCAGGCGGGTCATCCGGCGCTGTGTAAATTGTCTTTATCTTTGTCGCCATCTAGTGGAGAAGCCTGTAAACTGTTTTGTGGGTGTGTGTCCTAAATCCATACTTCATACTAATTCTATACAGAATGTCCCACATACTCCTCGTCATAGTATACCGTTTCAGCAGTTAGTGTAAAAAAAAATTTGACATACTTAATTATTTTTCTTCTAATTGGAAATGACACATTATCTGCAACGTCAGGCAGAAGTGTCACTGCAAACGTCATGAATACAAAGTGAAATGTCTGTCTTAAGATTGATTACTTTTCCCCTATCCCCAATTTATTTTAAAAATAATGTCCCAGCTGTGAGCAGCTCCTTCATTTCCTTTGCACTGTGGGAGAACAGTGTCAACAGCCCACTCAAATGTCGACCTATTTAGCATGCATGCTGTCTGTTTTGAGTGTACTTCAGATTTCCAGTATGAATACACTACATACTAACAACCTGCCTAAAACGAGTTCGCATTATGGATTCGGGACGTGCCGCTTGTCTAAGTAAATACCTTCGTTAAGTAAAGATTCATCTTTAGCTAACAGGAACGTTTTCAGAGTTTCTCTAATTAAGATCAGTGTAGAATGTAAATATTATACTGCACAGAGTGCTGATAACGCAACACATACAAAAACATACAGAAGTGGACTCAAAATGAGCATAATGTTGGGCTATGCCATACCTTTGCCAGAGACAACTTCATCCTCAGTCCGCCAACGAAATCCAAACTGTTGGGCACAAATTTATAAAGAAATATGTAAATTAGCTAAATCATTTACAACAAAACAGGCAGACACACAGCATCAAATACAGGTTTTCTTTTAAATGTATCTTAAGCTTATAAAGCTTAATTTACGTAACTCACATACTCGCATCTGCCCCGTCTTTGAATAGTCATTAGCATTCGATAGCATTTGTTTCAGTGCACCAGGTTCTGAACCACTAAAATAAAGTTACAGATAAAAATGAAACAGCCCAAATCATAAAAGCTGCAATGCAGATCTTTAAGTGAATATTGTTTCTAAATATTTCTGTCCTTACTGTAAATGTAATTTGGGGTGTATGTGTACAGTATCTCCGGTATTTGGAACGCTGCGTCGATGAACAGATGAATCAGGCGTCAGTATTTTTGCCAGCGCCTTTCCAAAGCTCTCAAAGCACTATCTCATCTGCATGCTGTCACACCTCATTTAACACTACCGATCAAAATCTGACTAAACTTGTGAGAGTGATGCAACTCACGGCTGCATTTGCAATCATTAACAAATATGAATCATTTGTGATGAAATCTGGATTTATGTAGCGGGTTTTGAGTCAATTGGACTAATGGTGAAGGTTTTACGTTATTTTAACTATCCTAGGTCGATTGGGGTTTTATTATATGTGTGTGTCGTCTGTCGGAGATTTGTCAACTTCTAAAGAGACCGAGATATCACATGGCTTTGAAAGATATTTGAGTAGGGCAAACAGTGCAGCTCTGGAGCCATAAGCGCACTGCCCTTGGGTTTAACATATTGTCAGTTTTTAAAGCCTGGCCTCACACCAGAATGGCCCAATGGCCACTAGAGACAGAGCACAGAGCCAATACATATCATGCCCCTAGCATTTATCTTAAATGCACCAGTGGTGGTGGAGATTAGTGTCTGAGTTATGAAATGTTAACCTTTACTCATGGCACCAACGCTGGGACAATTTGTATCATATTGGAGCGCAAAAATTTATCATCGTGCCAAGTCCTGGCAGTGGCGTCTGGAACGGCTACACTCATGGTATGATTTTCTTCCTGCACATTCTGAAGGTGTGGGAACTTGTGTTTCATTGTGTAATCATTAGGATTCTGTCATGCTGTTATTAGAGACAGATAATTCCTACAACCTCATAACAATACGGCACGGATACACAAAAAACTCTGACATCCTTTAATGGCTTTAATCTTCTTGTTCAAGCATTTCACTGGTGTGAACACATCAAAATGACCTACTAGATTACAAATAGCACTAATCATCAGGCGAAATGAGCCACCTGTTACTGTATGTGTTGCCACATTGTTTGACATTAACAAAATCATCATTGTCCATTTATCCCACCTTGTTTTCCTTGTATCTGCTGAGGTCAGCTATGCAGTACTCTTTAAACAGCTTGTCGTAATACCTCTTGGCAAGGTCTTTTTCCCTGTAACAGAACAAGTCCAGAAATAAAGCAGAAGATGACACAAAGTCATCTGAAACTAACTGACTAACTAACAAGGCACAAGATACATGTGGATTCAGAGTTCCAACATACTTCATAATTACTTTACAGCAAAACATCTTCAGAAGAGAACAGAGCAATAATCAAAAGCACACTGTTGATGATAACCATGTCATGTCGTCCTCGTCCTCGTCGCGCCAGAGGAAGCGATGATTCTCGCGCAGCACATCCAGATCTGTTTTGTCTTTGGATCTTAGAGAAAGAAAAAAAAAGATTCAGTTAGAAGGCTCATAATCACGGATAAGGAGGAAAATTACAGCTGGTGTAATATAACTGGATGAAAACAATGCACAACCAACGGTCTGTTATGGTTAACGTATTCCCATCCGTTTTAGCCTGGAGTGACAACAGATGACTGACTGTCAGGCTTGACTGTGAGACACAATACTCACACAGAGCGTTTGAAGTCGGCCATCTGTCCTCCATAATAAAGTATGTAGTCACCAACAAACTTCTTATGTCGCTCAAACTGGGGACATCTGCTTAAGGTAAGACTCTCTTTAAATGTTATCGTTTGCACACTGTGAAGTGCAAAAACTGCTGAAATATCCCACATTTCTTAGTTTTAATACCTATAAATGAAGGCAATTAAGCACTTAGATCAACATGAGGTGAATACATACTATATGGGATTGCTATATGATTATGTATGTAAATTATGTATGTATTATGTATGTACGTAGTTTTATCAATCAGTACTATCACTTTACCCTTAAATTATTTTAAAAAACTGAGAAAGGCCAATTAAAAAAGGATACAGCATTCAGTGATATCAGGTGGGCTCTTCTGTTCCTGGCTTCCTCTCTGAAAAACAGAATGAGAATAGTTAATAATTGTATACATTAGAGTGTAAATAACGTATGTAGGTGGCAGAGAAAAAGCACAGCACTTTATAGCAAACTATTCCAGGAGTTTTTGTTTTGGTCTCACTAAAGTCTAATCATTTTTTGAAACATGCATCAAAAGTGAGAACAATGAAGTGACGGGAAACTATTATAACACAAAAGAATAATGGTGCTATAAGGTTTTATTAGAGACATAAATTAACAAAAACACATATCTTCTCTGGGTGGTAATGTACGGACTATGGGGAAATGAATATAATTGTGGCAGTAAGTTTTCAAACATTAAAATTAAAATTTGATTTCTCTCATTTTAATTGTGTTGTACATCGCGTGCACACAAATTGCAAATACGATTTCAGTTTGATTGAATGATTTCAATTTGATCATTTCACTATTGGCAATTATTTTTCATTTTCAGAACTGACATTATTCACAATGTGAACAGGTGAAATGCATGTGACTAAATGTAAAACAAAATTACTCTTATATGTCGCTGCAATTGTACCGTACCTGTCCACTTCATTAGAGTGTAAACTCCGGTGAGCCACCTTGGAGTGCCGACCTTTCTGGAATGGCTTCTGTAAGATTTCCTCCTCACGTTTCCTGACAAAGGTGCAAATAAATACAGGAAGCATGTGTTAGTGTATGAGGCTATCTAAATGTAAGCTACTGGGAGACAAAAGCAAAGATGGTAGAATAAGCACCTACATCCAGACAGTATTAGCATGAGTTTAGATGAGCAAAATTTGATTACATTGATCCATATATTATTCAGTCTATGTCATTCACAAGTCTTTAATTTTACCTTTTAAGGCCTCTCTCCGTGGACTCTCCCTGCTCATCATCATCACTGAAGTCGGAGTCATAGCCACCACCTCCGTGCACCTGAGGAAACACAGGAACTCATTTGTGTTGGTGGAATCCTACCTGACCACACACGATGCACGTACACACACAAACTGACTGCAGAATTATGCATATTCCAAAAAAAGCATAGCTCTGTGCATATAAACACAGTCATTTAGAAACATGCACAGTGACTTGTGACAGCTTACACTGTAGTCTCACAAAGTTTTCTCCACTGCACACATGTCAGCTTATGACTGGCCATACAGTAAGCATGACGCTATGTACCAAAGTCTAATGAAATCGCTCCAAATATCACCATCGTCGTCTGCTGCACATAGTTCTCTGACAGGTTTACCGCTGTGAAAGGTGCGCCATCTACGGTAAATAAAAAAACACACACATACGCCCACACGACCTGAAGCTAGAAAACCCAAGAAACACAAACTTGTAACGTTACTATCCGCTTTTAGAAATCATTTGAAAGGTGCAGGTTAGTGTTTTGTACTCGATGTTGTACACAGTCCTGCCTCTGTAACGTCTTTTGAGACAGGCTTTATCACGAGAGGCGCAGTAAAGGTACATACATTTGGTTTAGCAATAGTCATTAAACTAAATTCACAGTTTTAGTGTGGTACAATGTTGCTTTTTGCTTAAAGCGAAGCAAAGCCGCCGGGACTTAAGACAATGACGTTTGTAAGTAAGGTTAACGTTAATAGAGGAAACTCTCTGGGCAACTGGCTAACCCACCGTTAGGCTAATGTTCCATGCTAGCTGGCTAGTAACGTTACCAAATACAAGAAACGCTAAATATTCTTCCAAACGCATTAGCATAAAGAAATACAGGTTTACGCTAGATAGATATAGGTTACCTTCACTAAACTATCCATGAGTTTCCACACTTTTGTCTCCAGCAGTTGCTTGTAACTGTTTACAAAACAACGTCGCCAAATGGTGACGTCGCACAGTGAATCGCGGCATGATGACGTGTAGTCTAGTTTCATGAATTGTTCTGGGAGAAATACGTCTTCGTATCCTTTCAAATACATATTAAATCCAGAGTCGTTTGAATACGTTGTTTAGCGATATGAAAACCAAATGTTTAAGATCTTTGGACTGAAGCTACCAAATAAAGTGTCTGTGATAGTCAGCTCTTTGGTTTGCATTCATTGTGTGGGCGATCACTTTGTTTGTAGCCCAAGTGTGCTTTTTCCATGTTTAATCCCCCGTGTTATCACGCCTATGATCATTTCTTTCATCGGGCCTATGTGGATAGCCTAATTAATCCATTCATCCATCAGCTCTCTCAATATTTATTGGAATCTTTATCTATCAAAACAACGACAACAAGAAGAGCACAACACAGTGACAGAGACAATTACACAGATTAATTGGCAGTTCAGGGATCATATCTTTCATTTCCGCCGAGGAACAATAAAGAAAAAATGTATGTAGGCGTTTGAACTGTAGATGGAAAATAAAGAGGGTATTATGCTATTTGAATGTATAATTGAGTCCTTGTGTTATTAGGGGTGGCAGGGGTGAGAGTTCGCCACAGTCTGGGAACAGAAGTCCACTGTTTTATGACTTTTCCACGACCCACTGAACTCAACAAAGGACTCAATGCGGGATTTAAGAAAAAGAGGAAGCGAGACACAAATCCTCTAAAGAGTGTGAATGGCTCTCGTCCTTTGTTGTCTTAAGAAAGGCAGATACATTTATGAAATTCAGTTCTGTAGTATCCCATGTATCATGTAGCCTAAGTTATTCCATGACATACAACATTAGGTTATCATAAATTATTTATCTGGGCGTTAAGACAACGAGGAAAAGACTAGGAATAAAAAAAATACTTTAATAAATGCTTTTCTTTTTTTCTTTTTTTTGGTGTTTGCCTAATGATCATTTTCTTAAAGTCAACAAATTACCAACAGTGCTCCCTCCACATTATCACTGAATTAATGTTGCATGTTTTTTTCGAACCTTACGGTATATAAACTCGTCTTCTTTTCACAGTTAATGTCATTATTATGCCAAAGGAGGGAGGACGAGCCCCTGAATGAGCGAGGCAGGTGCATTTGCACAGAGCCTCATGAATAGCCGCTTCCTATTAACCATGCACGGCTCTGAAGCGCGCATAAATAATAGCTGGCACTGCTGATAAAAAAAGCGCACCTTGGGGCGGCTCTCTGGGGGGGGGGGGGGGGGGGGGGGGGGGGGGGGGGGGGGGGGGGGGGG
>JAVQJD010073559.1:0-24100 GCA_036023655.1 Nannoperca australis | reverse complement strand
GACAGAGGGAGGGAGGGAGGGAGGGAGGAAAGGGAACGTTGTCATTGTATGCTCCCTAATCTTGTTAATGGTTTTGAAGGCCCTGGCAGGCAAACAAATGTTGTTTTGTGAGATGGATAGCATATTTTTTCCTCCAGACTTGATTCTCTCCAAGAAGCCTGGGGCATGAAGTCGTCGTCGAATGTGAGAATAGCTGGTGGGGGCCATCAATTTGGATAAACGTGAAGCTGAAAACTCAGCTTGGATTGATTTAGCAGCCGTCCGTCTGGTGTATCGGTGGAAAGATGAACTGGATCAGTTTGTACTGTATGTACACACTACGCAGAAGAAGAATACAGCGCTCTCTGGAGCGGTTAGTTCCTGTCTTGTTACCTTGTTTTGCAAAGAGAAATCAGGCAAAGCAGAACAGGAATGCAATAAAACCCCTGTACCATGTAATGCAGTAGCAGAAAGCAGACACCTGGAGACTGTAATGATAATTTTGAAGCTGTAGGGGTTGCTGGAGGTTGTGACAGGTGACTAATTTGATCGAATCCTCAACATTTAGGGTCTCCATAGTAAAATGATGAATACAATATTCATTTCCATCAACGTCAGTTAGCATCATTAGCATTTCCTGCAAACTAAGGCCACAAATATCATATTTCAAGTTTATTTATAAGACAAACCTGGAGTGTGAAAAAGATAATCTACTGACAAAGTTCATGAACTAGAGTCACACCCGTCACTGGGTCAGTCCGTGTGAGCCAGGTTAATGTTGGAGTTTAAGCTGTACAGAGGAGCCACCACTTCTGCTCCTAGAAAGGTAAATAGATCTGTTAATGGTATTTGCTAAAAGGATTAGCATGCATTCTAATGAACTGATATGATCACTCAATAACCTACATTTAAAACATTTACTAGTGTGATCGGAACACATTTCCACTACTTGACTGTTTGGAGCCACTGAGTCACATCAGCTCTGCTTCTTTTTGAATAAAAGCAAACTGGGAAAAAGAAAGTGTTCTTGGACGTTCAACCATTTACTGCTGACACATGGGGGGAAAAAAATCCCTCACAGGTCAACGTGATGAGCCGCAAGCCGTAGTAGCACAGAATATATTAAATCCCTCACACACACAAAGTAGGTACAATCCCTTCTTGCCTCCAGCTGTCCTCAGATCCAACACATGGCAACTTAACACAGGTGGCCATCGGTCTTGACGCTGATCTATCTGCACCACACAGGGTTATTTAGCGGTTTGTCGCTCGATTCCCACACTGCCATCTGCGAGTGAGCAGCGCTGACGGGGAACAGGTCCTGTCCTGCTCATTAACAGTGACACCTAAGGCAAACTGGGAGCAGAAAGTTTTCAAATTATCTTTAAAAAGTGTTTTTTGCATGAGTGCTATCTTTTAATTAACTCACTTTCTGGGTGCCCACTTTCATTTTGACCTTATCTGCCCACCCTCTGGTCTCTCCCTGTCGCTTATTGAAAGAGATAAACCAGTTTCCCTCTGCTCAAGGCATAGGTAGGCAAATCTGTGCCAACTGCTCGCTGACATTCAAATTCTTTGTGTCATCCTCTTTTGGCTGGCAAATCATATCCTAACCAATCGCTCTCTCTTCTCCTTCCTGTTATATCCCCACCACTCTGTCTTCTGATGAAGGAGGAGGGGCAGGAGGAGGAAGGGGCCAAGCCTTTCACTGCAAGCGTATAAATCAGAGTCCCGGGATGATGGCGAAGGCAGGAGAAAGTGAGGGGGAGAACAATAACCACAATGGCGAGAGACGGGGAGAGATTGGAGAACAGATGAATTGGACAATAAGCCTTTGGGCTGAGCAGAAGGTCAAGAGCTCTGTAAAACAGAAAGGATGTGGGGATGGAGGGCTGGGGACAGAGAGGAAGGATGGAGGAAATCAAGGAAGGCTTAACAGAGAAAAGATGGGAAATTGTGGTGTCAGAAAGAGGTAGTTTAGAGAAAAAGAATGACTGCATCAGTGCTGGACACGTCACAATTCTGAAAGACCGTCCTGGCAAACAGTAACGCCACTTCTTTTACAGCGTACAGAAATAATCACTGCACTTCTCTTCGACAACTTCAAACGACTGGAGAAATAAGGGATAGCATACAATTAGCATTATGCAAATCCTCCCTGAAAAAGACAAGATAAGCACAGTAAGATTTAAAAAGGGTTTGTTTGTTTTCTTCTGGCAAGGCTGGGGTGCTACAATCCACCGAGTGAGCAACTGATGGACTGAAACAAAGGCAGACTGACAAATGGGGAGCCACATCAGCAGCAGAGTGTTAGACAAATACATATTATAGAAGGAGACACCAGGCTACCCTCTTCTCCTTCTCCGTCTCTCTGCGTTTATCCTATCTCAGCTCTGGTTCACAGTTCTGCCAGCCGGCCATCCTGCAGGGAGGGGAGGGAGCAGTAATCTGGGCACTGAGGATTAGGACGGCAGCCTGGTCAGGAGAAATATCCCTCTTTGGTCTCAATCTGGCATGATAGCCATCACCGTAGCGACAGGGCATAAGCCTGGGGAAAGGAGGCTGATGTTATATGAGATTGACCCTAAGAAGATAGTTCAATTAAAGTCAGCAGAAGCGCCAGTGGCATTATGCTTGGTGTGCTAATTCTCCCCCACCAGAAGTTAGTGTTGCAACTATAGCAGTGATCCATCAAAAATGTTTTCCAGCTTCTATTAATCACAGCAGATGATGGCAGACCTCTACAGTTTGACAAAAATGAGGAGCAACAGACCACAAAGTTGCAGGCGAGGACGCGAGCAAAGTCATAACAGATTACACAATAAGGAGAATTGCAGCAGGCTCGAATTCCTGACTGCATTTTTATTTGCACAAAACAGGCACAGAAGTAAATACAGACATAAGCTACTGGGCCTGCTGACCCACATGAGACCACAAAATTAAGTTGCACATATCCCATGTCCAAGTTGTTAAAGCTGGGCATGTGACGTTGGTTTAGGAACTATACAAAGCTGCAAACATCCCCATAATAATTCAAGGATGAAATGGAATTTGTTTTGCCCCGAGGCAGGCACATAAAAGAAAAACACAAACAAACAATCTAATAATGTAATGCAATAACATACAAGTTTGTAGTAGTGAAGCGATTAAAGTGAGAGATTATTTCCTACTGCAATTTGATAGAGTGGTTTGCTACCCCAAGGAGGTTTATGATGAGGATGACAGCTCTCTGCTGCAGTTCAACAGGAACCGTCCAGCCGTGTGCGAGTGTGTGTGTGTGTGTGTGTGTGTATCGGCACACCTCGTTTTACTGCTGAAACAATACCTCTATTAAGCCATTAGATGATTGGTAGAAAACTAATGTGCAGATGTTTTTCAAGCTAAAACTATTTACAGTTTGAATTTGCGCCCCTCGCCTCTCAAAGGCAGAAGCATTCTGATCGATCTATGCAGCTGCACTGCACTCCACACGTGTGGGACTTTGTAAGACACGGTAACTGTCCCTCCCCTTTATGTAAATTGCATAACCATTCCCATTCCATCTCAATCACTGTGTAAAGGGGCTCGCAGAAAATCTAACGATATGTGGGAATGAACCCGCTTATGGCTGACGCATTCACAGATGTGATAGGCAGCACTGAGAAGCAGGGAAAGGTTTATTACCCATTAAATGTAAATGGAGAGCTGTCAGAAAAAGAAATATTACATCACACGCTTACAAATTGCAAATAACTCCATTCCCCACACACACACACACACCCATCTTCTCACTCACCCAGAGACTGAGAAACAGTTTAATGTATTCTAGTCCACAGTAAGCACACACACACTTTAAAGTGTCCCCATGGGCGCTGGTCCTGCGGTGCTATTAATTGTACAGTCTTATCTGAGTGGCCCAGGCCTGCCATGGGGAGTTGGGTGAAGGTGGTGGAGGGAGGGGGATTGGGGGGATAAGAGGGGAGGGGGGGTGTTTTAGATCAGCGCTCATCCCAGGGGGAGACTCCCTGGGGAGCAAGATGTGTCGCAGGATCTCTCTCTCTCTCTCTCCCCCTTACCAGGCATCGTCCAAGCTAGTAGCAAACAAGACACGGCTTTATTGTCCAGGCAGAGACATATTGTACCACACCCATGATAGTGTCAAGTGGTGAGCGTTGGAGATGGTAACCATGGCTCAGATACACACTCACTATGTAGAAGAGAGAGAGATGTCATCTCCTGCAAGTGCCAGCGTAACAATGCAAATAAGGGCTTTATTGTGTTAACCGTGGTAGCGTTTAAACATTTATGACTGGGATAACGTGTTATGTGATACAATAAATGTAAATTGCTTTCCTTGATGTCAATCAATCATTAGCGGCAGAATCGAGCAGACGCGCGGCTGTCTGCGGGTTGTTCACAAGATGCATCGCTGTGGGACTTAGTTTGCTGAGCTCGGGAGGATATGTGACGGCTGAATTAGATAAGACTGGCAAGGTGACAGAAATGCCCGACGCTGTCGCACACAGCAGCAACGCTGGTGCACGTCCATGTGTGTACACACACACATACACACACACACACACACTACAATCACCTCGGCAAGCAGGCCCTGCTGTTACCTAAAACCTTCAGATCATCTTTGACTGGACTTAAAGTGTGGGTGCAACGCTATCCCAGTCTGGTGTGTCACTGATTACAGGGCAGCCAGACCCTCTTCTCTTCCCCTCACACTCCCTGCCGGCTAAAGTTTAATTACAGACCAGATGTAAAACCAGACTGAATGCCTTCATCAAAATAATTTAATGAAATACTGGACCTCTGCAAAGCTCTGGTTCAGATGTGTGTGAGAAAGAAAACACTGGGTGGTGGGATTGACTGCCTGGCTCATCCTCGAAGCAACACCGCAGACGTTTCAGGCTGAAGTAAAGTGAGGGGAATCAGGTTATGATGAAACCCGAGCAGCTCAAGAAACACAGGCTGCGTCGCATCATGTTCATTCAGACATTTATTACAAATCAATACATCTCCTGACTTTTTGAGCTTAGGCGTTTCAGACTATAAACATTATTGCCGTGTTGATTTTCCAACCACACCCGTCTGGTACAGGCTCTCTTCATGTGCTGTCCTCATCTTACAAAGTTCTCATTAAGTCTGTGAGGAAAATGTAAGTTTGTTTGAAGCATTATCTTCATTCATATTCAACGCGATTAAGCTTTGTCTCGGGGGGTTCGTCTGGAATTTGCATCTCAGACAAATCTGTTTAAAAGCTGATCAGAAGTGTGTAAGAAACATTGTTCTGATTTCTGCCCACTTAATTTGTCAAGCCGTGATGGAGGGACTCTTGCTTTCCTCAGTTATAATCACCATGGATACGGAGCCGGCTCTCAGCCCAGGGGGAACTGCCTGTTATAACTTCCCTCTGTCATCGCTGTGGCAACCTGAGGCAACACCATTATCCAGGTCTGCTGGGAGCAGGAAATGTCATCATCAGGTTTGATATCATAAGGAAGCGCATGTTTGTGTAAGCTGCATGTGGCTGGGCGTGCACGCACGAGTTTGTGTGTGCCGACAATGACCATTAAACCAGTGTAATGGCCTGCTCATTCAGTAACTGCCTGCTAAACTGGCTCTGACCTCACTGGTATCCAGCCTGGATGCACCATCACTGTGGCCACTCGGCTCAGAAATTATGCAAATCTGTTTACAATCTCACCCAAAAATATAATACAGGTTGTTTTTGCCTAAACTAAATCAATGTCATACACTAGCTAGTTTTGAGGTCTCCAAATGGCTCTGATTTATGATTCAGTCAGAGTGTTTCCTTGATACACCAGTAACTATTTTATTGTTTTAATGATGCTGTATGTATGTAATGATGAATGTGTGAGATTAAATATTATTTGCTCATTTTCCTTTGACCTTTTCTAAACTTCCCAACTTCTCCAGGGATACTTTCCCCACCTGGAATACTCACCTTGAGTATGTACTTTTTGCATCATGTAACATCATCTACCCCCCCCCCCCCCCATGGGCCATGTCACATAAACATACGCTCATTATAATTTTTTTTCCTCATCATTTGTCATCCCTGCAGAACTTCATTTACAAAAGGCTGAAATGAAGTATACAAACCAGAAGTCTAATAACCAAGTTTACAGCTGCATACAATGTATTGTAAGTTGAGGTCATCCTTAGTTAGTACTAGGAGTCATTGTGAATCAGGGCCCATGCTGATGGGTGTGCAATATGGGAATCATCATCCGTGGTTACAAGCACCGCCTCCACACAGGGCCGGCAGGTAGACCAGGAACAGTGAGTAAGAAAATAATCACCTACAGAAGAGTATTACCATTTTATACTTTACCGTCTTCAAAGAGTTCTTCTTACCTAATTCATCCTTGGTTTAATTAGAAATGACTAAATACTGAAATGATTACTGTAAAATACAATGATGTCATTATGATTAAGAGTTTAACGAGACGACAACATTATAATTCACAAATCCAGAATGAAGATTTAAGTGACTTGGGGTTTTCCTACAAAGCCTACTGTCAATTCAAACATGTGGGATTTTCTAAACAATGACGCACACACTCGTCTCTCTCACACACCCACGGCCAGCATAGCTCCCAACAACTGTGCAAACAGGAAGTCCACCTCTCTTGTGGAGACCAAACAGGAAGAAACGGATCCAGAAATAGCAGGCCACTGTCAATAATACTGGTCCACTTTCTGATACAAATCTCCATCTCACCTCTCTCTCTCTCTCTCTCTCTCTCTCTCTCTCTAATTTACACCCCCACACACACACACACACACATCTTGGCATTTCAAACAAGTGTTCCAATTTCACACTCTGACTCCGAGAGGACTTGTCATCTACAATTGATGGTGTGTTGCTCGACACGAAGAGGTACTAGTTTCATAAACCCTCTGAAGTGTGAATCTCAGACCGTGGGCATGCAGCACATCAGTAACATACTGTATGGATGAAACTGCTTTTCACAGAGAAAGCAAAAAGTGAGAAATTGTTGTGGTGGAAAATGGTTATAAAAGGACGGAGAATGGGAGGAAAGGGTGAGACAAACGACAGGAATAACACACAGCAGCCTAATTATAGTCCAAGTACCAGGCACCTGGGGTAACTCTGGCAACCTGAACACCCAGGACGGTGAGTGGAGACATGGGGAGAGCAAAGTGAGCAGATGAGGGGATGAGATCATTTCAGCAAGTGGAGGAATATAACCTTCAAAAGTGGTTATTTCTGTGTTGACAGAGGTGGTGAAACAAAAAAAACATCATTAAGAGGAAACTTTCTCAAAAAGCTTCCACATCTTTAAAAAGGAGTCAGCAGCCGCTGCGGAAAATGAGAGCGCTAAAAAGATAAAAACATGAGAGCTATGAAAACTAGTAGAGGAGCAGACAGAGTTCAGCCCAGGAAATATTTCTATGGATCATTCGGAAGAATTGGTTTGATGGAAAGATTGTGTTTGTGAATAGCTTGGTGGGATTTGTCATTAAACTGCTGAGATGAAATAAAGAATTTTACTTCATGTCATTCATCTTCAGACTGAAAACCAACAGATGCCAGTGTATTTGTAAATCCTTGGGAAATGGCTCTTGGATGGTCACAGGCAGTCTGTCCACAAACACGAAGAGGCATACTTCTAATACTCACTTGTGTTTGCGGGCTAGTTTTAGTTGATTTTTTACCATTTCTGCACTTTCAAACGCTTTCTGGCCTTTTGGTCGGGGGGCAACAGCAGCATCTGGCGTTTGTCTGGAGTGGGTGATGGCCGGGGGAAACTTGCAAAAGAAGCACGTCTCACAGTTTCAACTCGTGAATTCATTCATTAAATTCAAAGTACAACTATAAACATGTCATAATAATGTATGAAACTAAAATACAATCTGTGTGGGCACTCATCTCATTCTATATTTGGGTATTTTAATAGGTTTTCGATAGGATTCATGTATTTGTAAATTCTGTCCAGATACATGTACATTTTGGGATGTACTTTAGCCTTTTGAATTTCCCCTAGAAGGAGAAATAAAGTATGCCACCTGCTTCTTCTTCTTTTTATTGACATTTGATGTGCAAATAGGAAACATGAGGGGAGAGAGGGGGCACACATGCAACAAAAGACCATTTGCAAATTCAACCTGGGATGCATCTTAACCACACTAAACTACCAGGACTCTCACAGATGCATTTTAACCCATTTGGTTCCATGCTGTTTTTAGGACGGAGTTTCACAGAGTTATCTCTAGACTGACTGAATTGTGGAGCCACTTCATATCAGCGTAAGTGCACTTAAATCCAAAATAAATGCCCAAACTCGCAGGCACAAAGGCGGGTTGCAGGACCTCTGCTGGCCTCCTCTTTTGCAACAGAACTTAGAGGTGAGCTGGTGTTTCGTTGGTTCATTGCACAACTTCAGTCTGGGAGCCGACGGAGAGGACACGAGCAGAGTTGGATCGGCTGCACCGTTAAGTCTAACGCCCCTAAGTATCACGATGTGTGACAACCAACACATTACACCCAATATATTACAAAGAGCCCCATCCATTAGTCACATGGACGTGAATCTACACATACACATTTAAATGTCTATACAGACTCATCCATCACACATTGATAATGTTGCACCCGTTTGAACAAATCCACGATTAAAACTTGATCTCATCCCCCCCCATTGACTGGGACACATTATGGCAGTTGATGGTGGAGATGTGAATATAAAAGCACTGCAGAATTGATGCCTTGACAGGAGCATGCTTTCAGATGGAGGCTATGGGTGGGTGTGTGTGTGCGTGTGTGTGCGCGCGCGCGCATGCAGCTTCCTCACTGATGAAGCTGGATGCACCCGGTGCTGCCGCTGAGTAATTGCGCAGGTCAGGGTGGCTTGTTCCTCGGCTTATTATTCAGATTCTGTACCAACAGCTGCTTACTCAGCAGCTGTGAAATGAAGAGTGTGTCTTCATGGCGCACTGCTGATATTTACAGATGGAAAGAACGGTCCAATGGTGATGAATGGCACTGCCTAGTGGGAAATTTGCTCTATTATGGGAAGTGGGAGGGAGACTGTCGTGTTGCCTAAAGACTACGAGGCAATAAAGCTGGGGGGTGTTACATGTTTGACCTATTGGAGCTAATAATGAAACAGTTCCATCCAGACCGTCACTGTAAATCACAACACACTCTTCAGTCGACAAGCGAAGAACCCCAGTTCTGTCAGGTGCTTGTTGGATCTAATCAAACCTTCTGGCATTCATCCACAGTATCTCATTCAGAGGCCAGGTTGCACTGCACAAAGAAGCCCTTTGAGCTACGCAGTGGCCCGTTACCACTGAAATCAGCACTACCAGATTCCTAACGTGCTTTGAAAGAGGGATGCTACCTTTCAGTAGGTAAACACATCATGAACACACACAGTCGACTCGGGCTGTGAAAAGCACAAGCAAGAAGGAAGCAGAGAATAACAGGTAAAACCCTTTTCAATGTCCGTGAACAGCTGAGTTACATCACTACCAGAGAAACTCAGTTGTGTGACGTTGTTTGAAAGCAGACAGAAGAGAAGCGATGGACATACAGCTCAGAAAGACAGCAAACACATCAGAGTCACCCCCGTTTCCAGGGAGCAAGACAACAGAAATTACAGTATCAAAAGGTCAGGAATTCTTTTCTCCGGGACAGACAGAGGGGGGTGCAGCGGGAACACTAATTGGGACCACTGCTGTGTCGTTGTTGTTGTTGTTACAAACAAGACGGACAATTTGTGCCGTTTGAACAAGGAAGATTTTAGAGCCAGCTCGTTGCACCACTGAATGGACACATGAAGGTTTAAAATGTGACAGAGACAAAAAACAGGGAGTACTGGAGAAAAACTCCTTTCATGTCTCATTATGGAGAGGACATCCAGTCCTGTCAAATGAAAATATCCACTGTTTGCTGAGATGAAGAAAGACAGGCACGGGAGTAGTGTGACAAACTAATATCTCCACAGTGACTGGGAGGACTGGTGCCTACTGCTCTCCTTTCTGTGGCAGAAAGTTCTGCTTGCTTTGTTTTAATGCACAGACACAGATGTAAAAGTGCCAATGTGAGAAAATAAGTGTTAAGATGCTCATTTTGTCCAACCAATAGTACAAAACCCAGGAAAACATGCTTTAACTTAACCAAATTCTGACTACGCTATAGGGCTATAAAGTATCATAATCAGCACTACAATATTTGCACAGATGGATAAAGAAACAATTATCTTCAAGCTACTAATTATTTGATCAATTCATTGATTAATCCTTTGGTCCTTTGTCAAATACAAAAACAAACATCCATTATAAGTTCACAGTGCCCAAGGTGTCATGTTAAAATGTCTTGTTTTGTGCCACCACCATCCAAAGATATTCAATATACTACCACAGAGAAAAGATTATTTTTAGTGAGTTCTTACTATTATTACATAAACAATTCAGTTGACCTGAATTCAGCACATGTTGCATTCTGATTCAAAGGTTTCTTTACGTTTAAAAAACTCTCCCAACACTCGTGCTGCTGCGTTTCTTACTTGTTGTTTCGTACTGGATTCCCTGGGTTAAGTTTCAGCACTTTCTCTGGGGGTTGTCAAAAGGCTTTCTGCTTTAAATAGATTACAAACTGAAGCAGAAGTATAGGCAAGGCAGAAGCAAAAAGTAAAATAAGAAAATAGAAAGCAAGAGGAGATATATTGGTGTTGGGCGGATTTCTCCTTCAAAGAACTGAAACTGCAGCGTGAGCAGCAGAGAAGGTGCCAGAGAGAAACACTGGCAGCACCAACAACAGGCATAATGGCATTAAACTCACTAATAAGAGGAGAGGGCTGGTCCGCCCCAGGCTGAAAGACTGCAGTATGCACACAAACAGACTGCCTGTGACCATCCAAGAGCCATTTCCCAAGGATTTACAAATACACAAAGGCTGGCATCCAACTCCCACGCTCCACACCGCGGCCCGCCAGGAAGAGCAGCTTCCTGCAGCTGAAACAAGCCCCGACAAGATGAAACATTTGCAACATCTCTTTTTCAAATCTCATTTAATCGTGTGATTATTATTCCTGACATTTCAAACAGCGTCTTCACATCTGCCTGTGAGGAGGTTATATTGTAAGTGCAGGACTCAAAAGGGGCAAAGATTGTCTTAAGTAACCCAAGCAATGGATTATGAACAAAGCCAATGCTTTGGAACCTATTCGTTCCAAGTACACGGATTATAGGCTACATGCAGGAAACAATGAAGGTCGGCTGCCAAACGTCCCCCGATTCATCTGATGAAAAACAAAATGACTCCAAAACTGACCACAAATGGCCAAAAACAGCCAAAACAAGAGGCCTACATGGATTTTAATAGCCATGGTTTGGCACTATCCATCTATTACAAGTAACACCTTTGTCGCGTACACAAGCTACAATTGTACAACCACAGATCCCAGAGACCACATTAAACTGCTACTCAACCACAATTGCAGGTCCCATCTGAAACAATGTAGATACTGGTGGTTATACGGGGAATGTGTCATTTCTCTCACAACAAGGCCAGAAGAACATTGAAATCACTCATTATAAACCCCCATGTTTCAAACAGTCCTTCGTGTGTTTGGGGAATTTAGTGTGAAGTGAAGCTGCTACACAGTAGACTTACAGAAAAATGACTACTGTGATGACATGACATTTTAATCCATGTGCACTTACAAATGGCTGGATTTGATTAAATACCTGCGGTTTTTTTCCCACATTTGAGCAACATAGTAGCTCAACATCGAGCATATGACATGTTAAAAATAGACGGGTTTCTTGCAGCGTATAGTCACAAAGCGATATTTTTGGCAAAGACGCTTGGAAAATGCACGAGCAGTGATTATGTGAAACTGGGTCCACTGTAAAGACATTATTAAAGAATAACTTAGATTTCTAACCTGACTATTATCACACCAATAGGTTAGCTTAAAGGAAACAATGATAGTCAAAGCTCCTGTTGGCTTTCCAGTTTCCCGAGCCTCGATAAATGCTGCAGTGCACCGCCGCCATCTTACTTCTCCATTCTCTTCCCTACTCTACCACCTGACTGAAATATGTGGGAGCGCGTTAATAATGTGTGTTTTCCGATGGCTGCTGTCATGTTCACGGGTTCATTTGCTCCGTTTAAACCGGATTCTGGCGTCAGGTCTTCGTTATGAGGGAACAAGACGTCTTCTTTACTTATTTTCATTCCCCAAACACGCCCACTCCCTTCAAATTAACCCCCGGGATGTGGAAAACGTTTCATTTATTCACCGTAACGAGTTTAACTAGATTAAATCAGCCCGAATGACAAATAAATCAACGTTATACAACGGCTGCGTTCAGGAGCATTTGCGCAGTGTTTTCTGAGGGGGTAGATCATTTGTTGACAAACCCAACTTGTTTTTAACATTTAAAAAAATCAGAAAAGCAAGTTGCTTCTCCGTTTTACACAAAGGAAAGGGAAACAGGTTTGCTTCAGCTTTAAATCATTCCCTCCACTGTCACATAGTCAATAAATCAGCTCGCACGGGCTGAAAGAGTCCGAGAAAAGGCACTACGGTGCATCGCAACACGGGTATTTAAAACAAACGAGCGCCTTCGGTGTATATGTCGTGCTTAATAGATGATTAATGACTAATAAAACGACGACAATTACTAATAAAATATCTCGACGGCTACATGTTGTTCTAAACTGTAGTTTAGGGATATGTTCACAATCAGTGTCCAGCTAGCTAGATTTTTACATAAGACTTCCGGTTATAACCTTCAGCATAAAACGATAGGCGGAAGACCTACAATTAGTTTTAAAGTACATTATGTAAAGTGGAGTTTAAGTACTAATGAAAACAATAGTTTAGCTTTTACATTCGTTAAATTCCGCATCATTACATCGGTGTAACTAAAATACCTTTATCAAATGTGTGTATAACCATAATACCACACACAAAAGCCATTGTTGAATGTCAACTGCATTCCAAGCTTTAGCTCTGAAGGTACAACCGCTTGGCTTCCGGTCTAGTTGTAGCTAAATCTAGCTAACTTGACTGAACTGGCAGCAACAATATGGTGGAAAATACTACAAATTCTCGGACAAAAACGGATGTTCTTACCTCTGCAGCCAGGGCCGAAGCCGCTACAGTCAGCAGCAGTAAAGCTACTCGGTCCCCCATGTCGTTTCACTGACACAACGCTCCTAAAGGCAGCGTTTCACCGGACGGTTTAACGTAGTGTCGGGTGAGAAACGGTGTGTTCAGAGCCGGTGACTCCCGTTGTCTGCTGAGCGATACTGAGGCTGCACAGCTGCTCAGCGCCGGATCACCTGACCACGGCGGAGTGGGATTAACACACACGTTATCTTTCTGACGCACACGCACACACTTTTATCTAACGTACACTGAACTTTATCGGACGCACACGCGCAGGTATTCCCGTTTTTATGCGCAACACATTCACATTATTGATCAGTCACATGAATAAATGGAGACCGAAGACATTAATGTTGATCGGTTACGTTTTAATAACTTTAATGTACAATACAGCCACTGAAACAGTAAGGAAACACTAAAAATCATTGACCTGACACATTAATACAATTAAATCCCTTCCATCATTCACAGTCATTCATCACATGAATCAGTCTTAGCACAGTTAGGTCAGTTCCTTTCAATTACAAAACTTTATTAGCAAACAGCTGCAATTCAAATGATGAATGCATCACAATTTAAGACTCTTGCAAAGGCAAAAGGTGTACAGTTTTCCATTTAAAAAGAGAATGCACTTTGGTTCAACTGAACATGTCGTGACCCCCCCAGTTCAGTTATCACTCACATTGTTTCAAGTAAGGCAACAAAAACCAGTTCATTACCAACAACCGAGTCCTTTCAAGTTGTCCAAGCCATAAAAAGGTCAGTATTATTATACATTAGACTCAAGTCTTTGTGTCTACACATGACAGGTCCAGACCTGACTTGATAAAAACAGCTTTAATCATCAACTTCCACCTGTGTCACAGACATAAATCAAGTTTGTTTTAAAAGGGGGAAAGAAAGTTAACTTTCCATAAAAGCAGAGCCTTCATTGTGTCCTGGAAAGACTTCTCTCCTCCAGTAATGTTAATTTCCCCTCCATGCTGACAAAAGTGGTCTTCACCTTCATCATGTGCCTTTGATGTGCACAGCGGGGTACGGATAAGGATATTGGTTATTAACGGGGGAAAGTACCAGCTGCAGGCGAGCTAACAGTTATCAGAATGTAGACGTGGCACATCGCTGGGACTTCTGGTCTGCTGAACAATATTGCACTGGGGCTGCCCTTTTTTATGTGGACGTTTTTTTTTTTGTGGGCCCCCTTGAACTGTCTTTAACCCTGTTAGCAACAGCACCGCTTCAGAGGCCAGAGGATGTGCAGCCATGTCCAGGGCTGGAACACCAGGCCATGACAGTTTCCTTCGAGCTGGCCGGTAGATAATCTGTGCTGCAGGGATTCACTTGCGGGTGCAGCCAGGATAAGGAGGAGGGGGGGAGTGGTTGGCCGGCCGAGGCTGAGTTGGGGTGTAAGGAGGGGGGTGCAGTGAGGAAGGGTACATCTCGTAGTCGTAGGTGTATGGAGGCGGAGGACCTGGGTTCAAGAAAGAGAGAAAAAAGGAAGCACTAGTTCAGCAAGGCGTTCAAACACATTTATGTCCTTTAAATTACAAACTTAACATGTTTGGGGAGGAGTTTGATGGAGCATGTGCGCCCTCTTGTGGTCGAACTGAGTAACTGCACCCATGGAGGCAGGGGCTTGGACAAACACTTAAATAGATCAAAAATACAGCAACAAAAAGCATAATCTCACATTTATGACACTATTAGTATTAATAAGACAGTCTAACATGTTACAGGAGGAGCTTTAATTTGAAATATCCAGTGCTCATGTGAAACGTCTCTAAAGAACCCTTATGTAAAATAAAATGAATCACCAAGTCAATTAAAATCATAGAAATATAGATGAATCATCGTTGTGGCAGTGAAGCAGGGAAATAATAACGCCTCACATCCTGTTTCAAGAATTCATATCACGGTAGCTACATACATGTGTTCAATACTGAATAGCTTTGTGTGTTTGAGTGTCATGTTTATGAAACATGATCTGAGCTGCAGGGCAGGGCGAAGAGTGCCGCTCCAGCGTAGCGTGAAGGCGATACACTGAGGAGAATGAAATGTGATAAATAATTGATGAGCCCTAGAAAAAAAACAGCATTCCTGAGGCTGGAGAGTGTCACAGAGTACAAACTCGTGATGTGCAGACAAAATACCTGTGAGAACAACGTGGAACCACTGTGCGTGTGTACATCAGCATCGTATAGCAGGTAATGGCATAACGCGATTTTATGTGAATTTCAAAAAGCATCTTAAATGCTCGAATAGAGCGCATGTTTAAGTGGAGGAGAGTCGAAGCCTTTACATTGTGAAAAGAATCAGCTCTCTCTTCGTGTTACTTGTCACGAATGCTGCTCAAGGCCAAGGAGGATCCCGTAACATGAGACACCTATTCAAGGTTTTTACATCTGCTGCTTTCCTTTCATATCTGCTCGCCTGAGGACAGGAGAGGAGGTGTCACTGTGGCACAGTGTCTAATAAACCAGTGTGTGTACAGTTGTAACTAATGCTTTAACAACATTGATATTAGGAATGTAAAAATACTCAGTAGCTCAGTAACAAATGGGCTATCAACACTTTATTAACTTTAAGTATTGTGATATTTCTGATCATTCATACTTTCAAAAATGGGTTAAAAGTTGTAACTAATGCTTTAATAACATTAAAATATTTATTTAGCATTAGAGATCAGTAATTAGCCATTATTAAGGACCACTTTTGTTTTTTTAACTCGTGTGCTACCCTGTGGAGAAGACACTGGGTCAAGACAATGGGCCACTGGGTCAGGGGGGGCCAGCAAGGTAGCACAAGGGTTACAGATGATTTTGGCTCATCCATATCCTTAAAAAGTGGTGTGTGTGTGTGTGTGTGTGTGTGTGTGTCCTGTACACCCACCTGGGTATCCCTGGGTCACAGTGTTGATGTAGGAGGTGCTGAACACGCCGACCCGCGCGCCCCGTCCGTTCTTCATGCACATACACACGCACAGGAACAAGGCCGCCACCGCCCCCATCAGAAACACCACGCCGAAAACTATACCGGAGATGGCAGTGCCCCTGGAACACACGAACACACACACACACACCCAGTGTGAGAGGAGGCAGCTGTCTCTAACAGTCATGCTACTGCAGCATCTGATGTAGCTGTGTGACAGAGTGTGCGTGCATTGGTGTGTGTGTGGTGTGTTCACTGCAGAGGAGTCTGTGACTTGGCACTACGAAACAGAAAAAATAGTCATCACTAACAGGTCTGTAGTCAGCATTAGTCAGCTTGTCAGATTGTCAGATTGGCTGTTTTCAAAAGCAGCAGGTTCGGACTTTTTACCAAGTCATTCAAGAGTGTGCACAAAGAGTATTAGTCCAAATGTACAATTCCAGACAGTAACAGGTATGTAAACACGCCCCGCTTTATTTCAGAGAGAAAAAGAAGTATGAGAACTAGGTGAACGTATTAAAGCAGCTGTGTGGAATCAAGGCAGGCAGAGGTCAAAGGTCAGATCCTCTGAAGGGTCTTCTGGCACGTTAAAAGGACAGCTGGTGTGCGAGTTAGCTGGCCTCCCTCGTTTGAATCTTACCGCCACAACAACAAGCAGAACAGCGTGTTTTGTGATCAGCTATGTTTAGAGAGCGATCACAGAGAAAGTTGCCTTCTTAACCTTTTTAGTAACGTGGGAGTTTCCTAACCGAAAGCGTTAAACCAGCTGATTGGATCCTGGTTTACGTGCTTGACTGAATTACATGGTCTTAATTTGCCTGTTGTGTCTGTGTGTTAACTCACGAGAGGACGTCCCCCACATAAGCGTAGTAGGAACAGCAGAAAGGTGGCGATCCATCGCAGCAGTACTCTAAACAGCCTTCACACTGGGCTTCACTGCCACCTGCGACACACACACACACACACACACACACACACACACACACACACACACACACACAGTTAAGAATCTGCTAATGCAGAGTGTTAAATGTTGAGGAAAAAGAGGATCAACAGAGAGGGTCCTTAGCACAGCCTGAGACAAAAACACATTAAGAGAATAAAATAACATGCTACATTTTCTAGGTGAACACTTTGTAAGAAAAATAAATGCTTGTTATATTTTAAGTTGTTAAATGTCCACAGACGAGTTATCAGGGAAACTTTTTCATCATTTCACTAGATGAAAAAATGACAAACGCTATAATGAAACCTTTCATGAACCAACCTCAAAAGTGCACAACCTCAACCAGCAGCCTCTATTTATACCTTCAGAGACAGATTTTAAAGCGTGGAGACAGTCGATTTATTATGAGTGCTCAGAACTGGAGAAGGACGTGTCTGTTTTAAAAAGAGGCAATCAATACCTGTGGAGCATCTGGGGAAGATAAAACCTAAATAAAGATCTCTGTAGGGAGCTCACACAGGGACCGTGGGTTTTGTTCCCCTGCCAGCCTGTATTATTAATTAAACTTTACATTTGGATCAGGAACCAAAATGAAACCACAGAGGGATTTAAATAAGTCTGCACCTACAGCACGACAGGAAACATTGTAATTCTTTTACACGATTTTCCTCAAAAACACAAAAGGATTAAAAGTTCAGTTTGTGCATTTTAATTAAATCCTTTTGGATTTCCTCATTTTCTTGAATTCAGAGCACAATTGCAAATGGGCTCAAAGAGCGCTTTTCTGATCGCATGCAAAACAAAGACTACATGGCAACACGCAACCGTTGCCATGTAACAGCTATAATGCAGCATTTCACTGAGGTTACAGCACATGCTTGACTTACTTTTCCATGTCAAGGCTGACTGAGGCAGCGAACCGGCCCACATGGCCAACCAGCCGAGTCAAACACTGTAGGCTGCAATCTGGCAGCCCAGTCTATGACACCACCTGACAAATGAGCACATTTCTTACAATAATATGGATGAGTTTGGACCATGTGTTGTTGCCAGAATTGCCCTTTTGAATTTGATGACATAAGAGCTGCAAAACAGGTTCGTTTTAAACGTTTGCTGTTTGTGAGACTTGATTATCTTGGTGGACCAATCAGCACTAAGCCATCAGATGTTGTTCACTATATTTAAAATGTTTTGGCGGTTCTTTTAATTATAGAGATTTGAGCTGAAACGATTTGTCCATTAAAGGATTAGTCGACCCGTAGAATATGTAATCAATTATTTAAGTCGTTTTTCAAGAATGACAAACATTCACTGGTCCCAGCTTCTCAGCTTAATCAATTATAAAAATAACAGTCAGTTGCAAATCTAACTGCAAGATTACCAAATAAATGTGATCTAATTGAATCACATTTATTTGCCGAAATGATATCTTCGGGTTTAAAAGGAGTGTTCCAGTGTTACACACACACAGAGGTTTATTCCTCATACAGAATATCAACCTCTGGCTTCAACATGTCTGAGAAAACAACCCTGAAGATGTCATCTGGGCCTCAGTTTGGGCTGGAGACTGCAAATTGTTAACAGAAAGCCCCTCAGGCCCATTTGAGGTATGGAGGTTGAGCAGTGTGTGCATTTACCAGGCATTATGGGAAATGCAGGATGATCCAGCGTTTTTTGGAGCTTGACTCAGGATATCGGTGCTTCTGCTGCTTGGATCTCTTGTGTGGAAGTGCAATGCTACATCACTGGAGCAGCCCTTTAAACAGTGTGACAGGGCTGCTCAGGAGATGATGGAGGCTACTTTAAAACAGCACCCAGAGACAGAACGTGTGAAAACTGTGCACGGTGGACACGGAGTCGTGAGCCACACTGATCCAGCAGCTGAATTAATTACTTTTTGAGTGGGAGGTCATTAGTATGGGACCCAGTATGACTGACGTGTGTATGCGTGGGGGGTCAAATTAAGATGATTTTTTTAAGAGCTAACATTTACCATTTGTGCACTGACGCAACATGATTCTTCTCATTCTTGATACGAGCAGACGTGGCATTTGCAGGATCTATTACATACTTTTGTGTGTGTGATTAATGTGGTTCATTACCCCCCCCACCTTGCCCCTGTCTGCTCAGCCGAAGCCTCCATATTCAAAAAGCATTGTACACACAGCTGTGCCTCTCTGTACACTCGTCTCAACCTGCTGCCACGACACGAGCCTTTTACATCTGAAGGCTTTTCACCCTCGTGAGCTGCGATATTTGTGTGGGTTTTTTCACTGCCGTGTAAAAGGTTGGAGTCTTTCCCAATCTGGAGCGCATCAACACACTTCAAATGAAGGCCACTGCAAAGACAAACAAGCTCTCTGCAAGTGTGTGTGTCTGCTTTCTCTCAGCAATCACTCACAATGAAATAATGTGTGCCTGGAGGCATATGCACATTTACAGGAACGGGTTCACACACACACACAGGTAGAAAACTAAAGTAAGAAAGCAGAATGCTGCCATCAGATGACTGCAGGAGCATGCTCTTCTTCAAAGAAGGTGCACAGTGTTACTCAAAGTGGAGAAATCTGAATGCACACACTTTTTCTGCAGAAAATTCTTTCAAATCTAAATTCACAGCACATTGCAAAATCACTCCGGCCTTGTTCTGTTATCTAATATCTGATGGATGTTTCCTTTACGATGCAGCCAGTCAACCCACCTTTCTAATCTCACACTGCGTCCCTGCACAAGAACTGATATTTCCATGTAAATGCTTCGAGGAGGTCCCACCAGCAGACTTCTGGTGTTGCTCTGTCTGGGTGGTCCTCAGAGGTCCTGGCTCCTGTCTCTCCACACGCTGGGAGACAATGGCACTATGTCCTTTACCCCCACCACCCCTTTTCACACACTCGCACATTGGAGCAGCAAGTCCTCTCCCCTGCCCCCCTCCAGCACTCCAGCACTGTACCGCTGATTTGACTCAGATTCAAAGTTTCCTGCAGTTTTCACGTTTGCTCCGTGCGTAATTTGGAGGAAATGCGACTCAACTGGTGGTTCCCAAAACGTGATCTGAATAAAACATTACAAACCTCTTACTTTTAAGGATTTTCTTAACTTTCTCTAGTTTCCCGACACGTTCCCCTTTTCTCCAGCTCTTTTCTGAGAGTGGAGGAGTCACATCATCAATAAAACACGAAGAGGTGGTAAATTATGGACATGCTCGAAAAGGTGGAAGAGTGTCCCAACAGATTAAACCAAAAACTCACCAGTAAATAAACAGAGCAGCAGCGAGTTCCTCAGCACTTTCCATCTCACCGCCTGCGTCCTCCTCCTCCTCCAGGGGTTTTCCATGACCCTTCTGTCCCTGTGCGACCACTTTCCCGGTTTCTTTTCTTTTCTTAATCGATGCCGGAATATATGAGACCGCTGTCCTCCTGTAGCGGTCACCTGTCAGCCTCTTCCAGGGACATTGTGTCTCCTCTTCCAGCCAGCTGCTCGTTATGACTTCACGTTACTTATGTATTCCCCCTCAGAGGTGAAGCTCCGTTTGTTCCTCCACGTGTGAGCGTCTTTTCCGTCGCTGCTTCGTCCTGTTCCCACACCTCTGAGTGACTGCTGAGGTTTTATTCCCCTCCCCTCCTTTGCTCAAATTACCCTGTTGAGTTTACACTGAGGAGAGAGAGAGAGAGAGAGAGAGAGAGAGAGAGAGAGGGAGGGAGCAGCATAAAGTCAGCCACAATGTGAAAAAGACTTCTAGTCGACCTTTTCAAAATACATAGTCATATTGCTTGAAAATATGTTGGTTTTATTCTTATTATTTATATTCTTCATGTACGACTCTCACACACCCGAGTTGTTCTGTATGTTTAGGTTTCATTACCCATGCAAACGTTTGCTAGTGTTTAAAATGGTGATAAATACAATTTGAAAAAGTTTCATTTAGTTGGGGTTTTATTTTGAAGGCAAAGTTACCTGTGTTCCGGTTGTATTCTCCTGATGTCTATCAAACTTAACGCAACAAGAATAAAAAACGTGTGTGTTGGTTACTACGTGTGTGCGTGTGCACGAGCGCAGGCCCTACTTTTCTTGTTAGGTTCAAATCTGTCCCGGAGCCATTGTGTCTAAGGTGGTGTAACCTGCTATCTTCATCCAATGATGTGCACGCTGCTGTCATGTCACTCTGACACACACCTGAGAAGATTAGTATTTGTAGTTTTGATATATCAAAGTGAATCTTCTCATCCCTACAGGGTGGTGCAGAGGTGAAAAAGAAAAAGAAGGGTTATACCCAACACTATGTGGGGCACCGAGGACCAAGGCATTGGGCATGATGGGGCACTATGCTGGTAAGGCAACCCTTGACTAGATCATCAACTGGGCAAAGAGGCATACCGTCCCTCAGCCCTAAGTCTCAAATGGTCTGTTCTGATTTAGCTGAAATAGTCCCACATTATTATGTTTAGTCAAACCATCATAAAGCCAATCTGGGGCCACCTGTAATTTCACAGAAAGAGGGAGGAACAGTGGGTTAATGGCAGGAGAGCCCAAGTAGGATGTCACCCTAGACTAGGGTGGAGAAAGAGTCAGCACAGGAGCGATGATAGGGCATCATGGGATTCTTTCTAAACTAGGCATAGCATAAGATCTTTGTCAAGCAATATGTGAGGAGACAAAAGCTTTGATTTGACACCTAAAAGATACCCTTGCACCTATAAACAGGGCAGGGGCAGACCACCACGCACCTCCCCCTGTGCTGGGAATAATTTGGATCAAAAACAGCACTTGTGCTAGCTTGTAGGAACCTAACTACAGTCATTTAGTGATACTTAAAGAGATAAATTACAGTTGTGAAAAGGCCCCTGGTAGGCTGTGAACATTAGCAACCGCAGATGTTCACCATCCAAAACATACAAAAAGAATAAAATATAATAAAGATTTATTGCAACCATATTTGTTTTTAGGTAAAAGCAGAAAAAACCTGACAGCAGCAATGTAAACACAGTAGGAGAGTTTACCAGTGAATAATACATGTGTGCATAGGGATTATCAACACTTTGCCTGGACTTGAAATGGGGGCATCAACTATCTGTTGCATTTATTCCATGGAACTAATGAAGCTTTTGTCCATAATGGATTTAGATTTTGAAATATGAACACTGTTTACTTTGAAGTTTGAAAAGTGGACTGAAAATAAAACTAACTTTTATGGCCGACCAGGGGTGGCAAAAGAATTAAGATAATTTAGTTCTCGGAAATGCCACCCACGATGAGCAGCGATGATTCATGATGCCTTCCAGATGTTGCTTTTCAGCTGCGATGATGTGATGTGGAGACGTAAAACAACAAGCAGGTAAAAAAGTAGTTTCATTACATATTAATGATGACAGTTTCTTCCCCAGTTGTGTGTTATTCTTTGGCAATCGTAAAGAAAAAACAGGCAGTGTACGTCCAGCACTTGTTTAGGCTTACACAGTCTGGTGACACATTATGCTATTACGCAGATTACAGAGAAGCCAATTTTCTTCCTAACCATAGATAATTACAGGATAATGATTTCCTTTGTGTTTGCAGTGGGAGCCGACAAGACGGGAGATCATCTTCCTCAGGGCCCGACAGGAAGTGCCACACAGGCACTAGTTTAGCTTTTAGTGACAGTGCTGAGGCATTTTCCGCTTCCAGCTGCAATCCACAAAGTTCAGGAGGTGGATTCATGGCCACAGGCAACTTAAAACAAAGTTACAAAAGTGTTAAAGAGAAGAAAGCTAGGTAGGGATGCAATTAAACATATACTGCAGCTTTACATTACAATGACTTCTTGTTTATTGAACCTAAAAACTGGAATCAGTCTAGATTTGATTAGATTTTAGATTCATTTTAGTGGCAGGAGTATGAAGTAGTGCAGCTCATGTTATAAAGGAAAAGTGTCCAATCCAAGCCTTAGCAGTGATTAACAGTAAATATGTTTTACTTACTTTACTTAATATACTTTTATACCCTTTCTTTTTCAACACACGACTCCAAATGCACATATACTTCAAGCTTACATGTAAAAAGTATTTTCAAAAAGTTGGATTTATTATAATACCAGGATATTAGAACTAGGTTGCAGTGATGACAAGTTTTTCGAGAAATCCTACACAGGCTAAGTGGTGTTAAAATGTTGTTTTGGTATGAAATAAAAGAATAAGGCTAACATACCTTATTAGTTTTATTATCAGGGCCCTCTAGAAGTTTAATCGGCCTTGGCTAGTCTGACTTTTTCCTGTGGGTAGGCAAATTGGGTGACATGACGAAATACTCCCATCTAGTGGACAACACCTAAAATACAAACAAATGTGTTCACAATTTCTGCATTGTGAGAACATTTTGTGAGGACTTCAGATGTAGGTTTAGGTTAAGGTTGGAGTTAGACATTTAGTTGTGATGGTTAAAGATTAGCAGCTCTGGCGATCATTATGCAAATTAGGGTCGTCACAAGTAGAGAAAGACAATCGTGCCTCTCTTATCTTTGCTGAAGTAGAAATGCAGCTGCACACATTGGAAATGGCTGGAAGGTTTATAAAGGGCTCTACACGGCACAACGTGTGGCTGCATTGTTGATTTAATTGTTGTCGCTGTTAGAGAGGTGTTGCCAAGAGATGTGTGATGTCAGGATGGTTTGATGTCTCTCAGGACCTGTTCTGTAACATCTCCAACACGCCTGGTGTTGTTTTTCTGGGTGAAGGCTGAAGAAGGTGTTAATGCTAAAGATAGACTGTGTTTTTGACCTGTACATGGAGGAAGCTTTATCTGATAAACTGATATCAGTCATTGATCAGTGGGCTGGGATCTAAATGTAGGCAGCCTGGGACATGCTCACAAACTGACTGTTTGTACCAAAGAAAGTACACCCATGAGTGTCAAAGAATATATGAGACCTCTGTAAACATTTGAGTCCTGTTGACATTGTTAATGTAATTGGCAATGATGTGTGTGTGTGTGTGTGTGTGTGTGTGTGTGTGTGTGCGCACGCGCAAATCAGTGCACTTCCCATTGCTAAACAGACAAACCACTCTGGAGACATTAGTTGCACAAGTCAATGTGATACTTTATTCATGAACCT
>JAVQJD010073551.1:0-16045 GCA_036023655.1 Nannoperca australis | reverse complement strand
TCTGCAGTGATGCTCCCTGCCCGTTTCCTGACTCTGGAGATGTATAAGTCCTGGATGGAGGGCAGGTTGGCACCGGTGATTCTCTCTGCAGACCTCACTGTCCGTTGTAGTCTGTTCTTGTCCTGAATGGTGGCCGATCCAAACCACACAGTGATGGAGGTGCAGAGAACAGACTGGATGATAGCAGTGTAGAACTGGACCAGCAGCTCCTGAAGGAGGTCGAATTTCCGGAGCTGGCGCAGGAAGTACATCCTCTGCTGGCCCTTCTTGACGATGGTGTTGATGTTGGCCGTCCACTTCAGGTCATGGGAGATTGTGGATCCCCAAAAAACTGAAGGTTTCCACTGCAGACACCGTGCTGTTCTGAACGGTGGTGGGGAGCAGTGTTGTCGGGCTCCTCCTGAAGTCCACTGTCATCTCTACAGTTTTGAGCGTGTTCAGCTCCAGGTTGTTCTGACCACACCAGAGGGAGAGCTGTTCAACCTCCCGTCTGTATGCAGACCGTCCTGGATGAGGCCGATGACGGTAGTGTCGTCTGCAAGTGTGACATGAAGGCCAGTCCTTGCTCTTCAACAACCTCATTTAGTCTCTAAACCATCGTGACAGTGGCAACTAAGGACAAACATTGTTTCACTGTTAAAAAGTAAAAGAAGGTCACGTGATGTCATCTGCAATCATCCTGCCAGAGTCGTGTCATGTTGTAATTTACAGTAGTCTGTGGTGAACGGTAGTGGTCCCAGTGGCTGGTCACTTTTATGCTTTTGTATTTTATTGGTGGATTGGAGTCAAATGTTGTGTATTACTGCCATCAACTGTAAACAAATAGTGTTAATGTAGATTTTTTCAATTAGTCAATGTTTTTGGTTTCCAGGAAACTTATCCTTTATATTTATCCTTTATAGTTTCAAGTGGGTAAAGGTCACAAAGCACTTCACATCTAATGTAGTGTTCCCCAAATAAATGGCTGTTGTTGTTGTTGATGTTTTTGTTTAGAAATGTATTGTAATTTTACTGTATATGTGTAGATGAAGTTAAGCTAATGGTAGCTGCTAAATCTGTTGCTGTGGCGACGGTCAACATTAAAATTGCGGGCTGGGGAACAAAAGCAGGGTGCAGGATTTTATACATTTTAAATATAATTAATATGTATTATAAAAAGATCTCAAATGGATTCTAGCATATTTACAATGTATCTTAATCATATTTGCAATGTATACAGTTTCTGGGTCTAACTGGTGTAGGTTTAACATTTAATGGGTAATTACTGTAATGTTTATAATGGTAATGTAATGTAATGTTTATGGTCTGGAATATAGAGTAGCTTACAATTGACCATATTTTGAAGTCAAAAGATTTTTGGGCACATGCACATTATCAGCAGCAATGCCGCACATAATAAATTGTCAAAGGAAAAGTCGGTGCCTGCAGAGGATGAAGAGTACTTAGACTAATTGAAAGTATCTGGATACATCCTATTTGTCTACAGTTAGTGGTGTTAATGTGCTGCATTTGGTTCCAATCTGCCAATAAAATACAAAAGCAGAACGTACCATCTTGATCGAGTGAATAGTCAGCTTCTCATTTCCCACCATTTAGTTACCAGCGCCGGCTTATTATTGGACAGATCAGTAACTGGTTTAAGCAAGATCAGTAGTCTAAATGTCATCTCTTACCCTGTGTCATGTATGTGAAGCCAATGGTCAGGCACTTTATTTAAACATGCTCTTGGAGGTATGCACATCAGCAAAACAATGACCACTGCAAAAGCAACCACATTCTATATTTCTTTATGGCTCGATTGCATTGCTGTGAAAACCCCACAGTACTCAAAGGCAGTGTGCTGTCATCTTCAGCATTTAAGCTTTCTTTATGCATCATCTTACCTTTTAGGGTTTAGAACATTTGCTGTGATGTGTAAAGGAAAGACACTTCAGTCCACATCTTAGCAGAGTGCAAAGATGGAACTGTAATCAACATCACTGAGTGTCAGCCAGTCATTATTTCTTAGGGTGGAGCAGAATCAGGCTGTTATTCCTTCCTCTTTTTCTCTCTTCTGCTCTCCGTCAAATCCATCCTCCTTCATCTCTGGCCGTCCCGTGAGTGGTCCTGTTGTTTACCGTGTAAGAGAGAAATCATATCTGGGGGGCTTATAGCCGAGGCCGAGCGTTCCCAGAGGAAGAGCCTATTACAACAGTAAGAGTGGATTAATTAGAGAGCGTCTCGGCAGAGCCCGGCTGAGAGCCTGGCTCGGTCAAAGGGGAGGCATTAATCGCCTCTCTTCACACAGGTACCAGGCTCGGCCCCGGGGCCCCAGTGGCCCAGCCAATTAATAGGGCCGGAGGTACAAGCCCACCCCGCTACTTTATCGCTGTTTGCCCTCAAGACAGTTTATGAAGAGAGGGAGCGTATTGCAGTTTGCAGTATTGAGTTTTTATTTCACGTTCATTAAGGCTGGGGTTTGAAGCAACTCTAGTTTTCAGTATGTAAAAGTCCAGCTGTTTTATCGGCCTACACACACAAACATGTATGCGTGCTATATTTCTGCCAGGAAAAGAAAAAGATTGATGAAACATTGAGATAGACAGAAATAAAAGGGTATATCAAAATTATGAGACACTAAGTCTAAATGTAAAAGTGCACCTTATAAAACCAGGACGACGATCAGGTTTGTCCGTCTGTTGGCTGCTATTAAGTTGAAGTAGGATTAAGTGTAGCTTGTAACTTGTTCTTTATAGTTGCCAGTTGATTCATCTGCATATGACATATATCATGACTATACATTTCTCATACGTGTGACTTGCCATGAGTATTATTATTTCAATCATTGCAGACCTTTCTCAAGTTTTGTTTCTTTTCCCAGCAGAAATGGACTTCCATCATATATACATGTGTTTTACCCCCTCAGTTTTTTCCTCTTTCATTTTACTTTTACTACTCTCTCTGTGGACAAATCAATGTCACTGTCCACTCCTGTATGCATTTTTCTGTTTGCTGACCAGAGTGTGAAGGGAGGAGGAGGTGACAGAATTTAATTATCTTCTTGAAAGTACGAACAGCTCTTTTCTTTTTCTTTATATTGATCTTCTGACTGACTGTGCACTTGTAAAGGAAATACAAAACAAATCCATTAAAGCAAACAGTGAGCAAGAAAAAGCTAAAGTCATCAATAGTAGACCTTTTGCCTCACTCGCAACTTTGGTATAACCCTTCACAGATTAGACACTGCTGATATCCCACTAGAGGGTTTCTGGGTAATGAAGTCCTCTGTTACAGAAGCTTGAATATATGGACAGACAAACAAAATGGCAATCATTTATCTTTTTTTCTTGATAATGAATTCCAAATAAACAAAGGCGAGTGTTAAACCGCAGCATTATATAAAGTAGAATGGATCACTAACACAAACCTCTGTAGTATAAGTGATTTGCATGCACTTGTTGCCAAGTTTCCACTCTTTCCTTCACCTCCTCTTCTGTCTCTTCATCCCTCATTCCCTTTCCCTCCTAACTTTCATTAAAGACTACAGGATCTCCTGCGGAGCACCGAGCAGGCAGACAAACGGGCAGAGAGACAGGCATAACAGAGCCACCGTGGGTTAGCTGCACAGATCTGAAGCCAGTTTCAACTCTCCATGCCAGTAATCTATAAAGAGGAGCTGAGGAGGAGAGGGAAGGAGGGGATGTGTGTGTGTGTGTGTGTGTGTGTGTGTGTGACGAGGTAATGCTGGAGAAATAAGGGGGTTGTGGGATGAAGAGAAGTGTTTCCATATGGTGATGAAAAGCAGGAATACCTGGATGAGTGCCACTAATCTTTGGCTGAGGGGTGCAGCAGTTTCACATGGTAATAGTGGTGGCATGCAGAGGGGTGGGCAGGCTGTGAGGTTAGCCCTGTCTTACCCAGTGTCCCCTGGGTGGAATGAGAAAATCAGAAACCGTGTGAGATGCATCAATCACTAAACACTAGTACTGTATTGTTGCTGCAACCATAACGTGCTGCATCTACTGCAGGTTAAGGCTGTAGCTCAGACGTACATTGCACATCTTGCCACACCTGCCTGGTGACTGTTGACTTAGAAACAGAAAACAGATGTATAGAAGGAAAGGCAGCCAAAATATCAGACAACACATGCTAAAGCAAAAGAACTACTGGCAAATGATATTAAATGGGTCAAATGACTTTTGAAACAACTTTACAAATAACCTACAGCAAAATGCATGTGATCTTTCAACTTTGTAGACTGACTGAATATCATTTTCTCAAGATCACCTTACTAGCTTGTTTTGGAGCTTTAATATGTTCTTCAGTAGTGGATGGCGCTGGCTCAGTTGTCATTACATGACTTGTGGAATTTTGGCCATGTTATAACAGGTGAAACCTTCATCTTTAGTTGTGTTTCCATCAAAAGTACTGTAACTTTTAGTAGTAGGAACTACTTTGTGAACAGTGTAAATGACCACAAAGAACAAGTGATGGCTGTTTTTACACGTCGTTTTTGCGAGCTATCACAACTATGATGACATATAAAGCGACAAACAGGCATCATTATTTGTCTGACACTGCAACAAAGGTAAACATAGAGGAGTCGTGCTGTTTGTGATTTACTGCTTTGCAAATGGGGTCATGGAGTCAAACAGGTGGCTGAAATAAAATCCTGCAAGTACTCGACCAATCATAAATGTTCTGCGCTGCAAGCGCCACTCCCAAAGGTCCTTTAATTTTGGAAAGAAGTACCCCTCCAAACAGGGAGGATAAAATAATGTCCCCGGAACTTACTTTAGACCTTGGTCCCTTTGTTGGAAATGCAGAGTTCCTCCAAAGGTTCTTAGTCCCTGGGGAGTTGTTTAGTTCAAAGATGGCCTCTGGGGTCAGATGTGAATGTCCTCCTTGATCTTTCCCCAGTCATCCACTGACTCCTTGTCCATGACCCTTGACCTTTTCTCAGTAAATGCTCTGAGTGGTTTTGGTCTGGTGTTCAGCTCATGTAGTCTCTTTCTGCTTTTTGTTCAGTCTCTTGTCCAGCTGTTCCATGTGACGTCATGATGATGATGATGTCTGTAATGGGAAAGACTGACACCTTGTCTACGCTGGCCGCGGAGCAAAAGCAATGCAGCAGCTGTAGTCTTCTGTCAGTGTTGAGCCACAGTGCTGCTGTATACTCACAGTTTGACTCAAATCTCAGTACACATTCAATGTCGTCACACATGCAAGAAGAGAGACTTAAAAGACACTTTGAGTGACAGATATGAAAGTAAAGGACGCAGTCAGTCTAGGCAGCTGTTGATTAAATGAATATTACAACACTGTGGGAAAGAGCTTCATTCTTGCCAAGAGTGAGATGAAAAGATACCATTTGTGTGTTAAGTTTGGAGCTGGAGTTAATGCTGTGGGAGCTGGAGCAGTCGTTATGCTAAGCTTAGACATGAGACTGATCAATCTTCTCATCTAGCCCTCAAAAATAAACTAAATAAGTGCATTTCCTAAAGGCTGTTCGATCGGATGAATGTGAGACGGATGAGTGAAAAACATGTTTCATCTGATGTAGACAGGGTGTTAAATTGTGGTGGATGTGTCAAATTGTTCCAGAAAATCAAAGACCGTCAGTTTGTCACTTTGCTTCCATGCACTGTGCCCTGCCAGTAACTAATCACTAAGTAGTTATTGCTCTCAGTTCATCAGTAAAACCTACACCATCTGATCAATGTCAGGTGACAGTCGCTTACAAGTTGAAAAGAACGTGTCTTGTCTCTTATTTTGCATCGTATTGCAAAACCATCAAATGACATCATTGTGCATGATGGACCTCGCACACGGCTGGCAGTGAATCAGACAGACAGAGAGGACATTGGCCTATGTGTCAAGCCCATAGAGCATATGTTGGCACAGGATTGTCTAATTCAGTAATAACAGAATCAGACTGTAGAAAGAGAAATGAAAATGACATTGGCATGGGTTGGATTAGATTTTACATTTCACAGTAGCAGCAGCCGCTGTATAACAACCTCTTTCACCCTCCAGCATCAGAGATGTCAGCAGAAAACCCTTGGCTTGTTCCTCCTCTCTGGGGGTCCCAAGGCCTTCTCTCCGCTACCCCTCCACCCTGCAGACAGCCATAGGTTCAGACAGCTTGGGCCGCTGCCGCCGGACTCCGCTGAGCCTCCAAATGCCATAACACAGCAGCTGTGTCCCACGGGCCAGGGTGACGGGAGGAGGACAGGGGAAAATGAAGAGGAAAAGGTAGAAGGGCACCTAGGGCCGTGGCCATTACTCCAGAAGTGAAGGGTGGAAGAGCTTTTTTTGGAGCTTGGACTTGTTCACAACCAGTACCAACTACTGTGTTTGTAGTAACGAGTATCAGAAATTGTAAGGTACTAATATTTGTGTTCCGGTCTGATTCACACACTTGCTTGTGTTAAGACATTAAACATTTGAGAAATGTGGCTACTTTAGTTCAATGAAAAGAAGAGTTCTGCAAAAACGTGCTTATATTTATGAAAGTATTACTAATTAAAGTATAATTATACTTATTTTGGAATGATCCCTCAGTGGCTTCCCATCCACTAACATGGCCAGCTGTGTTCCCAGGAATGTGTCACTAAGCTGGAGGTGCAGCTGCCGGGGAATGATCCCTGGGTCCATGTTTTGTTGCTAAGTTGACTGCACAAGGAAGAAGATCCTTTTCTTCTTCAGCTGTGTTGACTGCTACAGACCAATACCCATTTCAGCCATGATAGTGCTGGAGCTCTAGTGATGGCAGTATCCATCAGTTGCTCCACCAACATGGTCCAGGCAGAAGTACAGTGACATTTGATTTCCCTAAAAAGCAGAAAGGTATTCCGTCTCTTCACATTCAGGTACACTCTGTGACGCAGTGTTAAACAAAAGGGTCTTTTACATTTGATAGCTGTATGTGTGATCAATAAAGAAGTGCCTTATGAAAAAGGAAATCTGCAGGTTCATTTGCTTTTCCCATGCTTGCTTCACCTTGAGGACACACCATTTTTTATTTCCAAATATTGCAATTATTGCAGATCATTCAACAAGAGTTAGACGGTTGGACATAAGAGCAAAATAAGGAAAGAGAGAATGAGAAAGATAAAATGTGTGTGGGACAGACAAAAGCTGGAATAAAGAAACAGAGAAAGAAAAAGAGAAGAGAAAACCATTAAACTGCAACAGAAAAAAAGTTAGAAAAAGAAACATAGAGGCTGATCCAATAAAACAGTAATGGGTTTTGTCAGGAGAATAAAGGAGATAGGATATCTCTAATCCCCTGCAATATTAATGTCTAAAACGTCATTAATAAACTGGTGAAGTGAGTGTGGCCAGGACCACACAGCGATGAAAAAGGGTCGTCTACATGAAGATAGCTGCCAGGCCTTGTCAGATAGAAGCGCCGGCTAATGAATGAGCAGAAAGCCACTCCAATCAATCAGCTGGGATCTCTGTGTGCCCCCGGTATAGGTGAGGTCTGGTGTGCGGTGACCAGCACTGTCAGCCCCCCCAGCCCAGCCAAGAAACTGTCGTGGCATTTCAATGAGCCACCTATTAATAGGACAGGGATGTCTTGTTTTTCTGTTTTTATCAGGCCCCAAAGGATGAAGAAATCCATAGTGGAAAAAACTAATTTCATGAAGAGATGATTCAGGATTAGTACTCAGTTTCTGAGTTAAAATTAGAATCAGGATTAGGTTAAGGTTTAGGTTTAGAAGTTAGGGAATTAATTTAGTCAGTGACAGTCCTCCCACATATGCAAATGTATGTGTAAGTGAGTCAGAGGGAGAGACAGGAATAATTAATTCTTAACTTAAATCATAGTGGACATGTATAGAAGATCTATTAACATATTATTCTTTCAAATATTCAGTTGCATATAATCCAAATCTTTTTCTCATAAACGTTTATGATCATGTAATATGAGTTTTCCCCTTCAAAATAACAGCATAATAATATCGCAGGTCTTGTCTCCAAAAGTTCCTAATTTATTTATTTCCATAACATAACATTATCCTATGGTAATGTGACTTTTTGTCCGTTTTACAATTAGATTTTCATAACTTAAAGATACTTTTCTGAAAACATTGATTATTCCTCAGCATATAATATTTTTCAGGACTGATAAAGATCTCTGTTAGATCGATATGTTGCTCAATTTTAATTGCCGGGTGCTAATAGTACACTGTGGGTTCATTTGGATCCAGCACCTGTAGAAGTGTTTTGGTTGTGTGTACCCGCTCCCCGTTTGTCCATAAAACTTTGAGCCACCATGACACCTGAAGAAAATAATTCTTAAATGCCAGATAATTGAATTCATGATTCAAAGAAAAAAACAAAGTGTAGAAATGACTATATTAAAATGTCAATCATTTCGGCCTCCCTCTGTACAGTGGCTGACTGATCTAGAACTGATTGATTTAGGCTTCATTTCCAGCCCAGTGGGCAACATGGCAGCCCAGTTATTTTTGCAAATAGAAAAATGTAATCAGAAACTTCTGCAGAGAGTTAAAACACAGCAAGTTTAATCCTCTGAGCATTCGGATATCTCTTTGCTCCAACTGTACATGTTGGGTTGCAAGCCGTAGTTTTAAGTCAGTTCTCCACGATCAGTCAGTTCTACGATTCAACACACTGAACTGACAACAGTCCTCCCAAATGGATCTCTGGGACTGAATCAGAGCAACTGAGGGTCTGCAGTCTAATGTGGGACTGTTTGATATGAAAGAAGTCTTGGTCTGGGGCATCAACCAATTCCCTTAAACATCAAAATATTAACCCCACAGCTGCCCAGTCAGGGCTGTTCTACTGCCCTGAGCCAAATGACTCGTTCAAACAGAATACTCCCCCTTGATCAAAGCGAAGCCCCATCCAACTGGCCCAAAATATTCTGTTACATGCTGACCTATACACTGATTAGCAAACACTTCCCCTCTTTAGAAGTCCTCCTCAGCACAGACTTATGAAAGTGAATACACAGTGGATGCCCCACTCTGATCTCACCACTTTGCTGTTGGCCTGTGAAATCAAAATGCTGGGCAACAGGGTCACAAGACTTTTTTTTTTAGTTGTCTGGGTGAACACTCTTTTTGTCCTTTTTGGACCCTGTCTTTTTAGATTCTGACCCTAAACCTTCTTTTTGTTTTGCATGTTAAATGTTCACCTGAAGAACCTTTATATGTGTCATTCATTATGATAACGTCTGGCTTGATCCTGCAGCACAGTAATTCCCAACCAGGGGACCTTGTGCTCCAGGGGGTACTTCTGCTGTTGTCATGGGGTATGTGGAAAGGTTGTGGGGTAGCTCAGCTAATTTGGAAAAAAAAACATATAAGAAAATATATCCACATATTTGAGTTGAGGAGGAAAACAGACAGCCACATGGGATTACAAATTGGTGTGATGGTGATCTTTAGTAAATAACCTGTAAACTACCAGCTATAAAGAAAACATTTTCCTCGATCCTGAATCAATTGTAACACTTGTGTTGCCGGTGAGAGTGCTAAACCTAGTTAGCAAACGAGCAGAGAATTTGAAATAATTCACTAGTAAAGTATTGGATAAATGGATAAAATCATTTGCTAATAGAAGTGAATTAACAGTTGATATACTTTGAAGTAATACATAGATGGTTGAAACGTCCATCTTATTTTTGCCACTCAAAGTGGCATCATGAATGCTGAAATGTTTATATAAACATGTCCAATTTTATATAATTAAACATCCAGTTAACAACCCATTTTAAAGATCACATTGAAACTCGATGGGTGGTGTCTGAAGGGGTATTTAAACTCATCTGATGAGCCTGTGGGGGTAAATCAGACAAAAAGGTTGCGAACCACTGCTCTAACAAAATGCTCATTGTGCTGAATCTTAACTGCTCTCCTCTGCAGTAAGCCTGTCACAAAACCAGGCCACAATCAATTGGACTCATCTGATGACTTTAGCCTGGAGTTTAGCCTGACTTTCATCCCAAACAAAGAGGAGCAGCTGTCAGTCTGGCTGATGGTAAAGAGTGACCAGAGCAAAGTCAATCAGCAGGCTGAGGGAGGTATGGGTGGATGGATAGATGGATGGATGGCTGATAGAGAGGCTATAGGTTTGGGCATCGTTGAGTCCCTCTGTTTATTTTGTTGCTGTTGTTGTTTGGTTGTGTATCAGGTGGCGTTGTTGCGGCATGGCTGCTAGGACCTGACCGCTGAAAGAAGACGTCAGTCAGTGGACACTGACAGCAATGGATAAGAGCTCGGAGGGACAGGATGGCAGATGAGAGGATGGACTTTGACCTTCCCCCTATCCGTTCAATCCTCCCCCCAAAAACAACACAAAGTGATTGGTAATTCACTGGAGGTCTGTGCCCTGAGTGCTTCTCATGGAAGATACAGTGGCCTGATGGGAGAGCAAGCTGTGGTCTTTGTCCTTCAGAGAACAAACAGATAGACAGAGCAGCATGTGCACCCAGATGGAAAGCCCATCAAATACGACTGGAAATGATTGATAGGGAATACTTATTGGAAATTTGTAGCCAGGTCTACTAAGCTTTTACTTTTTAGTTTTATAGGTAGATAATGTTAGCAGCAATAGAAGGTCTGAAAAAAGAGAAGGTTGCCACCTTCAGAAAGTAAACATGAAGTAAAATCATCATAAAACAGGACCTACTATTTAACAAGTGATTGGTGGGGAGTCAAGCTCACATATATATTTGTTTTCACTTCATTGTTTTGCTTTGGATTTTAACCCACCTTATAAACATTGTGAACTGTGTTTTGTACCTTTTTAGGTTTCTGCATTAACATAAAATAACTACTAATAAAATCCCAAGCAAGATGAGTTGACTGGGAATTATTATATTATAGTTACATAAATAGATAGATGAAGAAAAAAGCAAAAATAAAACACCACAGAACTTCCCACTAGTGACAAACATGGAGACAACAACACATCAAGACACTAGGAGACCAGACGTGACCATTTCAGATTATCAGCAAGAGAAAAAGAGAGAGTAGAAACTGTGTTTTAGTGTTATAGCAGATGTGTGACTTAGATAGTAGATGCTAGCCGGGGCACGTCCTCCCAAGCAGAATCCTGACTCCATCCACAATCCCTGGCCCTGCTCGCTAGAGGACTGGTGGGCCAGTCTCCTAATGGGATCCAGATTGGGGCAAGTGTCATCGTGGAATTCAACAAAGGGGGGAAACCAAGGAGGCTGGCTTCATCTTCTGCCAAGTCCAGCAGTTTAGCAGTGTCAAGTCAGCAGAACACTGCAGATACCTTAGCTCCCTCAAAACCCATTCCTGGTTCTGGGTGGTCCCATTCTAACAGAACTCCGCTGCAGAGCTCCTCAATCTCCCCTGGCCTCGGACCAATCATTTTATGACCCTCAGCTTGATCGGTTTTCTCTTGAAGAACTTACCCAGGGCCTTTAACTGGAATCAGAAAAGGAACTAAAGGAGAGGAAACAGTATTTCTTGAGACAGAGGACATGAAAGGACATAATCATGCAGGAACACAATTTTTGTTTGACTGCTAGTATCCTCAGAAGAGCAGAATGCAATGCAGCACAAATATGTTGTTTTGTCTAACAAGGGTGATGGTTGCATTTTCTTAAACATGAAACCTCTGCTGCCACTGTCACCATTTCTCTCCCTGCACATAAACCCCCCCAGCTGAACACGACATGTTCACACCCCATCTCCGGGGGTTGTTGACAGGCATTCTGGGAGATGTAGGAAGTTGAAGTTGCAGCAGGCTGTGCATCACAAAATCAGCCTAGTGACAATGCTTCACCACAGAATGACTGTTTGAATGCACAAATAGCACAGACACTAATGTTCACATACCTCTTCTAATCAATCAAATTAATTATGCTCACTGTAACAAGTTCTGTACTTGCTTCTTGTAGAGGAAATAGCAGGAATTAGACAAGCTTTGACACGGCATCAGATTCATTTTTGAGAAAACACTTAGCTAATTACATTCCTTCTAACTGTGAAAGAGTAGATGGTGTCGAACAAGGCCATTGTCACTAAGTTGACTACATTTTAGGCAGCTGATTTCATGTCTTTCACTTTTTTGGCAAATTCATGCCAGTCCTCAAACTGTAATTGTGTTGCGCCTGTCAGAAGGTAACGGACGAGATGAGGACAACTACAAGAAGAGGGGCATTCAGAAAACATGGCACCAGTCTCTTCTGAGGTTTGGTGGGAAGGGGTGAACATAAGTGTTTGTCGCGCAACAGGAAGGAAACCAGGAACACTTCCTGCTCTGCTCTTCACTTATTTAATTTGAAAATGCTTCCAGTCATGCTGTCACCTACCAGTCGACTACAGCTTCTCCACAGAGCAGGAAGAAAGGTGTAATGCTCACATCTCTGCCATCTCAGAGGGGGTTTGAGTAAATACAGCCGCTGCAAGAAGTTGTGAGAAAGTCAATTTTAGGAAGACCTTTTAAATACAACCAAGAGGTGGAATGAAGATCAGTTTAACAACTAAAATTAAGTAACAAAATATGGTAATTTAAGCGTGATAAGATAAGATAAACCTTTATGAGTTTGTTTGTTTGACTAATTATTTGTCAGAATTTTGTAATTAAAGCTCTAACAGTTTAATATTTACTGTTATCATACAAGAAAAATCTTACATGTTGTTTACCAACAACTCCCCAATACCATTGGTAAGTTTTTGTAGAGTCCGTTTAAAGTCCACGAGTCAGAATCACAGTCACTCTATAATGCAAGATGATCCTACTGAACATCCTCCATCCATCACCGTAACAGCGTAAGCTATCCAATATGTAAGCAAGGATTAAAGCATTTTAATATGCTAACAGTTAAGAAGGCTGATTATGATGAAGTGTGTTAATATCTCCATGAATAACCCAGAGTTGGGAAATGTAATGGATGACAGAAACGTGTGTGTTGGTGTTTTTCATAAATAAACTCAGTGAAGATGAGGTGCAGTATACTTCTTCATACTGTGTAATCACACTGAGCTGTCTTTGTCCTGCACTATTTCATATTTATACTGCACAAAGGATCTTGTGTATGTGTGCGTATGCAGACTTTAACCACCTCTCCTCCTCACTCCAGAGCCTCTTAATAAAGCATCAGTTAAAAAGTGAATTGATCAATTAGGCAATTTATCAAGCTAATCTTTGGCAGGGCCCACCTTTTTGAGGCCGCCAACAAAGTGACTGAAAACATTGTTAATGCATCCAAAAAATAAAAGGGGTTGCTTCTGCCTCTTGCTCCCAAATGATTTGTAATAATTTGCTTCTCATTCAGGAGATGGAAGGCAGCCGGGGCTCTCCGTCGCTGGCAGTCGGCATGAAAGCACTTCGCCACCAACTTTCCCCCAATATCTCCTCACTGGAATCAGCTAAATGGCTATTAGGCCAGCACCGACTGCCAACATGCGCTCCATAATCACAAGGAGGAAGAGGTGCTAGTTTGGATGGGGTCTTAGTGTGACAGCTGTTTGTATTTGGTTTGGCAAGTGCATTACGTGTGTGTACATCCAAGCCATTAGGATGTAAAATGAGGGTTTCTTTGGGGAGGCATGCCATACATGCTTCAGAATATGAAATGAGAGGAAAATGTATGATGTTTGCAAGGTTCACTTCTATATATGACTGCATCCACAGTGATGTGACTGCAGTAGCATCTTATAGAGGAGGACGTCTGTGTAGCATTGAGGTTACAAATGCATCAAAGCAATGGTGTTCTGTAAATATTAGTGTTACATATAGAGGCAGTTCTGCCAAAGGTAAATGCATGAGCTATGAAGGAGAATTCATATCCAGGTATCAACTATATATATATATATATGTCTATGACAGATGGAGAATCAGAATGTCTGAGTTCTGTTAAAGAAAGAAGGAAATCCCATTCAAAATCCCATTGAAACTTGCAGGAATGCAAATGACTAAAAATCCTTTCTAACAATATATTCAGATTCAACGGTGTGTCGTGTGGTTTATTCAGTTTGTCTGGTGCATTTTCTAAAAAACACTGTAATATTTTAAAATATTTCTGTTTTAAGTACAACATGTTAGCTAATGGCTGCTTGAAGCATAGTGCCATTACAAAAAATGAAATGTAACATTATTTCAAATGTGAATGTTTCATGTGATAAAGTCACATGATATGATGTGAAATCTAATCTTTCACATGTGAAAACATGAATTTCAGGTGTGCTCTTTTAACCTCTCTTTTAGCTGCAGTCTGTCAAACTGGTGACATTTAACCCGCAGTGATCTTGGGCGTAAACCAAAACCATGAGAATAAAGCTGAAACCAAAGCAGAGGTGAAGCAAGCTGAACAATTGTTTTATATCCATGCACACCTTTTCTTCTTAAAATGATAATACTCATTCTAACATTGCAAATTAACTATATAAATCATCAGTTTGCAGATTTTTTCAGCTAGGAATCAAATGATAAAACAGGTCTGGAGTCACATAACACCATAAATCTGAGACTTTCTAAAGTTTTTTGTCACAGGCCATCCATAACCAAGTATACAGCATCACAAGTATACAAGTCACTCAGACTCTAAACCAATATGAGTGTTATGTGCCAGCTGAGATGTGTGACCTGGTGGCAGATGTGACCAACATATCTGCTCTGTAGGTTTCCACAAAGCTTCCTTAACAAATATTGGAAACTTACCTGGCCTTTAAATGCTTTCAAAATAAAATACAAATATGGACACAAAACTGCTAAAAGGACTTCCTCAACAGTGTTGTTGTTTTAAAATAACAAAATCAGAGTATGAACAACACATCGTCGGCCTATCCATGTGTGTAGTTATCTGTAATGGGTCTAATGGGTGGACTACAATAAAACTACAGTACAATAAAGACACAAGTTTGCATCCAAATTTTTATATAGTCTCTATATATGCCCAAAAAAAGAATTGTGTTTTTATAAATTGCATAAGTAAATACTGTATGTAAATTGGACATTTTCAGGTAAAATTCAGTAAAAAATAAAAATGCATTTGCATTAGCATTAAGTCTTCAGGAAGTGGCTGATGGGACTGGTTTTGTCCCCTAGACACTGCTTAGTTAGCGGAAAGACCTGCATCTCTTCTCCCATTTGTCCAGCAACATTTCAGTTATTTGAACTGCAGCTAAAAGGAGCCAGATTCTTTATGTTAATAATGATTTAGTTAAGCGTGATGAATTGGTTTATGTGTAATTGGCTGTTTGGCTGGTGAGGAAGGAATTTTTTGGGCCGGCCGGCTGGAATGGGCTTCTCCTCTTTACCTCGCGTTGCCAGAAGACACTTAACAAGCTGGCAGTAAAAATGGAAGGGGCCTGTTGAGCATGTGGGCAAACATAAAAAGCTCTGGATTCAAAGTTAATTTTTCCAGACATGATTATTAAAACCCTGTGCCAGTATGTGAGCATGTCCGTGAGTGTGCCCATATGTGGCCCTGGACGGGCCCCTGTGAGAGCTCCCATATGAATGCATATGCACCGTACAGCATGTGTATTAGCATGAGTCCTTATGGCTGAGTGTGTCCAGTCATGTGTGTGCCTATGTGTGCTTTTTCCAATGCAATTAATTATGGCCTCTTGTTAGCCCCAGCCATTTTGTCACTTCCTTGCCATCTCAAAGCAGATATTGTGGTGGAGTGGGGGGTACAAGAGAGGGTGTAGAAAGATGTTGGGGGGAGGGGGGTTACAGACAGAGCCAGATCAGCACTTTCCAGAGAACATGTTCCTCTTTATTAACAATGAGGCTTGGCTGTCTGCAGGGCTACATACTCCCTCTCCCCTGCTCAGGCAGCAGCAGCAGCACTGATGACCTACAGCAAGGAAAATATGTTGCCTGACTTCACGTCACTGCAAACATGCACACAGCCACCAGGTGGATAGTGTGTGTGTGTGTGTGTGTGTGTGTGTGTTGTGACAAAGAATACACCCTGGTAGGTATGGAGGACCGAAACTGCCATAATGAACAATAAATAAATAAATGAATAAATGAGTCAATAAATGAATTGATATGCCATTAAATGCACCAAAAATAGTATTAACAATAAATATAGGCA
>JAVQJD010073550.1:0-12033 GCA_036023655.1 Nannoperca australis | reverse complement strand
GGTCTTTGTGTGTGTGGAAGTTGGTCTCGACCGGCTCCATGTGATTGAGTGCCCTGAGATAACTTTGTTATGATATGGCGCTATATAAATAAAATTGAATTGAATTGAATTGAATTTACCAGACAGCCTCACAGGACAACCTGCCCGCCTTCCGGCAGAAATATCTGCCTGTTTGTTAAACATCCTTTCCTCAGATGTGCTGACAGTGTAAAACCGGAGGAATGACACTGGATCCACAAGGATTCAGTCATGTGCCTCAGTGCTGCTCGCCTTTCACTTTGAATCTCAGAGCAAAGCCTTCATGTTCTCTTGGAGCCACTGAGGGACTTGTGTGTTTCTCTGTATCTCTTCAGGCAGCTCGCTCAGTCTTTGATCTTTTGGAGACCACAACATGTAACTGACCAAATCCTTTGTGTGAGTCCTGCTGAGTTCATGGGGGAGCACTCTGCTGTTAATCCGGACTGTGCCCTAAGGCAGATAAATGTTCAAATGTCCAAATGATGTGATAATCTGTCCCTCATTTTGCCATCGCGGGATCGGGGAAGCAGAAGTGTAACATCCTGAGAGATTCGTCTGAAAGGAGCTGGAGTGAGACACTGACCCAGAGGAATACTGGGACATGCTGGTGGATTACTCTGGCACAAGCAATGGGATGAGAAGATTAGGTGAAAGATTTTCATCATGTGCAGGCTATATGCCTTTCCTCCCATTGATCTTTTTCTACAAATATCTTGAAGCCTTGTTTCGTCATTATGAGACGAGCGCACAGGAGATCGAGGGAAGATGAGAGAACTGAGCAGAAAAGAAGAGTACTTGGTTAGAGATATTGGATTTCCTAAAAGGCAAGGTAAATCCAATTGGTAGTGTTTGATCGAGAATATTAAATTCAACTTTATTATCTCCTTACTGCAGAGCACAATGTCTATTTTATGTAACTTTGATATCAAGGTGTTATGAAACTGATCTCCCTTGTTTTAACCTGCTACACATTATCTTTCTTTCTCTCTCATTTTGTCTTCTCCTTCATAACCTTTCCTCCCAACTTCAACCTTTTTAAACTGGTCCAGCATCTATTGTTTTTTTGTTTGTTTCCCAAACTACTTTGCTCTTATAGTCAAACACCTGAGAGCTGCTTGGCCTTAATATGTACAGTTTTCTCCCCCCTCCCTCTCCTCCCCTTTGTCTCTCATTTTGTCTGTAGGCCATTTTATTGATAGGGTAATTTGCCCTGAGATTGTACTGCGGTCTCCCGGGTGCTATGTGTATTAATTACCATCTATTCATCAGAGGCTGTTCAGCCTTTCAGCGTGCTCCAGAGCAGTGGTTCCAGGCCAATGCTTCACAGCTTCTGTCACAGCTTTAATGCTCCGGCAGAAGCGCGTGTGCCTGTGGGAGACGAATAATGTGAACCCTCTTTCACCGAGGAAGAGTGTGATTCATCATTGCTGCTCAGCAATGGCCACGTTAGAGTCACAACACACACATGTGAGTCTGGACATGTAAACTGTTGAGCTGCATGTTCTTGCAAGTTAGTTGTAGACACACAGGCCTATAATCAAGTCAGTACAGTGTCTTAAACTCCTCATGAATTTGTGAAACTGCCAATGAATTTCAGTTAAAGCTTTTATTTGTACACAGTGAGAGACAGGAAGATGGAGAGAGAGGAGAGAAAAATAGGAGAGTGCTGGTTTTTGTTTAGCAAAATTAATTAAACACATAAACATGACAGAAGAGGTGGGGGCTCGGGAGGGTGGGGGTGTCGGACTGCTTGGTGGTAATTCTGTTCAGTTAGACTATTTGATGTAAGCACTGATAAAGAAGCAATGTCACTCTGATTCCTGCTCCACTACCTCCACTCCTCTATCACTTATACACACACAACATATTGTAAATGCGTATTTTTAATTTGAAAAACATACAGATGTGATTATTCCAAGTGATCAACTTCTCTGCTTACTTTCAGTTTTTATTACTTATCTTCTCTGACATTTAGTACAGCTGTACCTTTAGTTGAGTGCGCAGTTAAATCTTCTTCTTGCAGAATTTAAGCTCAGTTTCATCATGCTTAAAAAAAAAGTTCTCTCTCCTTTGCTCTTATATGATGGCCGTTAAGAGGAATGACTGCTGCATGACAACCTCCTAAACCCTCCTCTTACTCATTCATCAGCCTTCTTCTCTGCCTAATCAAGGAGCCTACATGCACTTAGTTTCTCTCTGCCTGTCTGAGACATCACTGGCAGTTTTCAACCTCTGCATTAGGAATATAATCCTCCATGGGTAAGAGTGGCAGGATGGCAAGTGTGACAAAATATTATAATATAATATAAAATATACTTAAATGTTTTACTGAAAGAGGGGTAAAATACTATTTAAATAAAAATGTATTATTAGTAAATGTGGAAAGTGGGTTGTTGGAAATATAAATTTTTGAGGAAAAGATACTGCATGCCTGCTGTTAATTCTCACACAGCAATTTCAAGAAAGACTACAAATTATATTTCCTTTTTTCTAACTCTTATCACATTCATTTTAGCCACATTATTAAAACTGTTTGGATATGTCCTCCAAATACAGAAAATAAACATCAGGATGTTCTGTGATCGTTTTATTTCTATTTTAATTATATTATTATATTGTGTCTCTCTTTTATGTCTTCCTTTTGTCTTTTATTCTGAAAGATCCTGAAAGGAAGTATAAAAATAAAATGTTCTTAGTTACTGCTTATTCATAAATGAAGAAAACACTGAGACATATATGCAGCTATGTAACATGTGTTATCCCTTTAAAACAACAACTTCTGGAATAAGTCGTGTTTTTGGAGAGAAACATTAGGTTTTGTATGAGACAGAAGACTGGAATATAAAATCTTCTGTCTCAAACAAAACCTAATGTTTCTCTCCTAACCTAATGTTGTCATTTTCTACTGTGATTCACAGCTGCTGCAGCTTTATCTGCGATCTCAGTTATAATGTGTTTTTCATAACCTTGCCAGCTGATTTAGAAACTAACATCGCTACCATTTTCTTTTCTTTTCCCAAGATATTTTACCCTCAGTGCCCCTCGATGCCTCTTTCCCTCCGCAGTGTTTGTGTGTGAGCAGCCTTTCAGCCGGCCCCTGGTTGTCAACTGATTGTAGATAATTACAGCTATTTGACTGCAGCTTTCACAGCCAGTCCTTTCTGAAGGCACTTACAAAGGGAGAACATGCCAAGCGGAGGCCCTTAACTGCCTCTGCGGATAACTACAGACACAAAGACAGAGTGAATATGATAGAATATAAATCATATGTCTGACCAATGCTGGTGGTATCAGGCATTCACCCATAAAGCTGTCCTGTATGGATTCTGTGAAAACCTCAATATCTAAACAGAAGTTTGCATTGATATATTGTCTGAAGAACTAAAATTTAGGTAAAAATAGCAAAAATGCAATATTATTATCTTCCTAAACATTAAAAGGACTGCAACTCAGCTGTGCAGCAAATTAGAAAAAGCAGAAATGCTACAAAATGTTACAAAAAGTCTTTGAAATTCAACAAAAAATATCTGTACTTAGAATGAATGTCTCCATCTTATATTCAGGAATAAAATAACTTACAACTAGGAATAATTTGGTTGCAGTGTCAGGGGAAATTGAGTTCTTTCTCTGTAGTTTTGTAGAGACTGGCCCGTTCTTTCACATATTATGAGACTAATCCTGGTTTGAAGGACTGTAATTGTTCTCGAGCTATCGTACATTAGCTACATGCCTCTCAGCTCAGTGCTATATCCAGAACAGTAGGAATGAGTCAGACTCTTTATGATGACATCTCTCCCCGTCTTTCTCTGTCTCCCTCTCTTTCTCTCACTGACACTTTTCTCTCTTCCCCTTCTTTTTCTTTTCTCTGCCCATTGTTTTCTGCATCTTCCCTCCCTCATTCGCCGTCTCCTGCTTACATAAGCGACGTTGTGCACAGTGACAGCAGAGGTTTCAGGAGTCATCACAGGCCTCACTCAACAGGAACCCCCCCTTCTGTCTGTCTTCTTGTTTCGTGGGGAGCCACAACAGCTGCCGACTTGACCGCAGGCAAAAGGGGATAATAACAAGAGAGATCAAAGCAGAAAAAGATGGAACACACACACACACACACAAACACATGCACTTTCTCCATCTTTGTACCTCTCTCTCCCACATATACTCCTACACACTGACTCTCACTTGACATACATGATGTACATGACTTTCAAATTGAACCCAGAAGTTCAATTATTTATTAGACTCTGTCAGACATTGTCCCCATGATGAAAAGAAATGCAGGGTTGACAGAAAAGTACTCAACTAACAGGACGTCAAGATGGCAGTCAAGTACACGGTTATTGGACTGAGCTGTGCCCCTGGTCTCCTTCAGGCTTCTCTTATCCTGGGAGGTAGAGCACACACACACGCACACACACACACACACACACACACACACACACACACACACACACACACACACACAGACCATTGGGTAAGCCTTGCTTTTCTGTTTATCTCACCACTGCAGGCACTCAGACAAACCCCTCTGATTTCACGTGCAGGCTCACACATGTGATTGTTATTCCCACTGAGTGTTTGCTGGCGCCTGATGACAGATTTCTTATTGTCTGTGTGTTGACTGTATATGCACATTGTACATGCCTGTGCATACCTGTGTGCAGTGATGAGTATTCTCTCTAAAACACAGGAACCAGCAGTAATTTCAGGCAACAAGGATGCTTTCAGCCAGTTTTTCACCCCCTGCTCAGCTGAGAATATTCTTCTGCATGTGTGAATGGTTGCATAGATGAGAAGGAATTGCTTCCGCCTCCTTTGATTCAACCCCCCTTCCTGGGCTATTTGCATGATTGTGACCCTGCAATGCCATCACAGATCATCTAAAATGTTGGTCTTTAGTCCTCTGGAGTTGGGCTTTTATCTATGTGTATTTTGCATTTACAGTAATCCAGGGAGCCAGACATACATCCCTGTTCAACACAGAACTGCAGCAATAAAATACTTGTGTCAGTTTTTGTGGTGCTACAGCTGGTGATAAGAGGGTGATCAATGTATGCCTTGTAATAATAATACAAGACTGTTTCCATTTCAGCTGCGTGTAGGAGTCCCACGCCAGGTGTCAAAATAAAATAACTAACATTACCATTTATTTTTTTAATTCAGTTAGAGTTCAGTAATTAATGCAAACCTAACCCTCATTTATCAATGTTTTCTATATGCATGAAATGCCATGACGCTTGACCAAGTGCTTGTTAATTTCTTTATATATCACAAGATAATTGGTGCCCACTGTGAAAGTAAACAGAGCTCAGACTTTGCACATCTTGTGCCAGAGCTATCAACCTCTCTGCAGATGTGATGCATTACAAAACAAACTGTGTTTTTCTGCCATTACTTTGGCAAGCCTTGAGCTGAGGCAATAATTCACTGTGTATGTGCTCTCTGTAACAATGAGGCCTGTATCAGCTGTGGCTTGTTGTGCTGCCGTGGCCTTGGACTCAGGTGTTAGGTGGTCATGCCAGGCGATAAGCTGCCCAGCCTGCATCAGCACACATCATCTATCCTCCTCAGTCTCATCTGGGAGATGGGGCTCTCATCACTCACCACTCTCCATCAGCCCCGGTGATTGGCTTATTATGTCCTGCACAGACAAAGACTGTGCCATGCATCACTGCACACACCATTGCTTCCACACACACACACAATGACATACACGTCAAGGAATCTAAAAGGCTAACACACATTGGTGCACACATGGGAGAAGAATGAGTTAGCATCTCAAAGACACTGGACAATGAAACAATGCTGATGCTGCACCACAAAACCTGCTCATCGCCATAGTTACAGATGTTACCTTGATGGTGAATATCATATTTAAAGGGTATGCCACCAATTTTAAATGTCAACGTCAATTTTCTAGTCATGATTAGTCCGATCAAGCCTTTTGAAAACAGTATTATATTGTCCTCTGTGGATCTGGTGGGAGCTTTTTCAAGTCTGATGACGTCATAGTGATGCCATTGTGAAGGTTATCTTGTCCTGGGCTGTGATAATTCAAATTTTTTTCCGGAAAGCCTGAATTACAAACCGAGGTGTAGAATATAAAAGACGTGGCAGGTAGGACATAACAAAAAAAGCTGCAGAGTTGCACTATGGGAAGTGTAGGATCCAGTGTTTTGGAGTTTGAGCCATACTAGGGACTAAAAGTCAGGATACTTTACTTCCGCTGCTTCAATTTAAACCATTCGTTTATTATTCAGTCTCTCATAAATACCCAGACTTTATGGAAGTGCCTATTTATGGTTCTGACTGCATGGACCATGCATACCATATAAATAGTGCAAGGCTGCAGCAGGCTGTTTAAAGTCCATAGAAACTATCATACTGCATTACATCACACCAGGGAGTTCATGATGCAGTCAAATGTACAGTGTACCAGCTTACTGTCTGTCTCTGTTTAGGGAAAGGTATGAACCGCTGGCTTATTGGCTCTTCACTTGGCTGAGGGCCCCAGCCATCTAGGATTAGTCTTCTACTAAATATTCACATATAATCATTACTAAAGGGGAAACAGCAATGAGACAAGTTGTGACGGCCTGTGAGGTGTATTGGCATGGCTCTTCACTGGATGCATCTGCAGCAGCGTGTGGTTCTGGTGTAATAAAACGCAGTGTGCTGGAATAATCTCTCCGTGTTTCAGGCCTGATTTCACTTCAGCGATAAAGCGAGGACAGAGAGACAAAGACAGCGAGAGAAAGTGTGGTGGCTCCATGTTGGAGTCAAGGGGTCCAGGGTTTAGCATCTTACCTCACATGCGTGTGTGTGTGAAAGGGAAAGATAGAGAGCCTGGACGTGGGTGTGTTGTTTTGCCTATAGCAGAGGATATATTTTTCACTCTGAGGTGAACGGAGGTAACCACCAAAAGCCTCAACAGTCTCCCACCTTCCTTCTCCCTTATCCTCTTTGCACAATCCTTTCATTTTCTGGCCTCTCCGTCATCATGTCTCCAAATACACTCTAATTCTGCAACCAATTTCATACTGTATTTCTGCCAATGCCTCCATTCTCCTGTCACTTCTACCCACTCACTTGTCAATCCTCCTCTACTTCACGCGTTATATATTCTCATTTAGACCTCCCTCTTTCAGGCCAGTTAATCTCTCCCTCTGCTGCTCCAATCCCCACCTTTCACTTTTCTCCTTTTTTTGATCTTTTCCTCTTTCTGCTCCATCCCTCTGTGCCCTTCTCCCTGACCTTTCCCAACCTGGCTCTAAGCCTTCCTTTTCTAAACCCTGTGAGATGTCCCTAGTGCTTTAACTGAATGGAACAGTACCGTTTTCCTGAGGGCTCGAAGAGCTCGAGGGTGTGTGTGACGTTTAGCATCTTTAATGTTTGTGTGTGTGTGTGTGTGTGTGTGTGTGTGTGTGTGTTTCAGAGACAGGGGAGTTGTGAGTCGTACCAGTGGTGATTAATGTGCCGTCTTTTCTCCTCTCATGCAGATCGGACATCCTGGGAGGTGAAAGGCAGCACAAGGACAGGAAATTGGGCAGGAGGAAAGAGGAAGCCAATAAAGACATTATTTTTACTTATACATGTGGTTTTTCATGGCAAAAACATTTTCCCTTATGTTCTTAAAGTTAAAGATAGTAGTGGAGGTGTAAAGGTGAGTAAAGGTGAAAGACTCCTTGCACTGTTTGGATAGTGTGGGTGACAGAGTTGAGTAAAGAAAACGTCCTGCTTTTGCAAGAATTTCTAACAGCGTTCATGTTAAAGTTTAACTTCCTGGGGCTATTACTTAATAAATATATTCATTAAGACAATGGCATCTGACCGGAGAGTGTTTTTTTTTAATCAGTCGTACTCAAGGGCATTTCAGCAAAACAGAACAGGAGGAGCCTGAGATCAACACACAGAAACTACAAATGAACCATCAACCCTGAATTTAACAGACAACCCACCTGAGCCACACCTGACAACTAGCATAAGGGTCACTTTTGCACAATCCACAAATACAAGAAATAGCTTAAAATGTATTTATTTATTCTTGCATTCTTTTCACAAAATCCTAAGAAACGTAGAAAGTGGTAGTCTGCTATTTTAAATGTTAATTTGTAGTTAATCGACTGAAACATATAAGGTCTTTCAATCCCCAGCTGCTCCAGACACCAGAGCTGCGTGGAGGCAAATGGAGAATTTTATCACACTGGATAGCGCTGTGGCGTGAATATATTTACTTGTGGGACTTTAAGCCAAAGCGCTGATGGAAAACAGTATCTGTGCTCAGCCCTCAATTTCTGTGTGAAGGCTAAAAAAGAGAGAACTTGGGTGGATGGATGTGATTATGAGGTGTGATGAGGGCGTTGAAGAAATAATTGCAATTCTCCCGTCATGGAGGCTTGGGCTTGACTCCAGATTACATTCTGCCTGCTAGGACTATAGAGCAGGTGGATGGAGGCAGACATAGACATGAAAAATTAATTAAAATTCTCCCTCTCCTTCCCTTCTCGTTTTATGCATACATAACCACTCACTGCTCATGACCACTGGGTTACGAGTCACTAAACTAGGAGGAGGGCAGGGAATGAAAGGTTAGAATGGGGAGAGAATGATATACTGAAACAGAGAGAGGCAGAGAGAGCTAGCAGAGCAATTAAGGTGAAAGATTAATAACCGCCTAGTGCTTCGATAACAGGCTCCTAGATGCAGTTATATCCCCAGCCATCAGTGTGTGTGTGTGTGTGTTGGAATTTGCTAAACCCTTATTCATCCAGGGAAGGCTTACTGAGCGTCAATATGACATCTGCTTCATCTTAACACCTGGAAACTGCCCAAATCATCCACGCTCAGCCACCAAGCTTTGTTTTTGTTTTTTCAACCACAGGGAAAAAATCTTTTGGTAACATTTTATTTTACACGTCCATAACTACCTAATAATTTCCACAGAACTTTAAAGGCCCTGAAAACAAAACAAACAAACAAACAAAAAAAGAAGTGCAGTTGAGTGAGGGGTCTCCGACTGATGATTAAGATCTATGGCTTTCAGGGGGCAGCCCTACAGATATGATAGGTATTAATTGGATTGAATTAACTTTAACTGTAACAATTGAACACTGTCTCCATTTTCTCTATAATTAATGCCAAATTATATACAGTGGTCCTTTCCAGGAACATTCCTATGAATTTACAGTTACATAACAGTTCCTTTCTATAGGAAATTAGAAAATGCAGGAGATTTTCTGGGAACCACACCGGCTAATTCAAATACAGGGCAATGTGTGTCTGTGTTACCCTTCACAGTGGAAGATTATCCCTTACTCTTGATTTTAAACAGTGTATACCTTCCCCAGACATGGTTCCTGGTAAAATGCATTCTTTTCTCCCAGCAGAACACACCCACACATATTGATTACGCTTTAATGTGTTTGTGGTATAGCAGTGTCTTTCTGTGTGCACCTCCAAAGTATTGTGCTTTCATTTAAGTGTGTGAATGATCCAAAGAAAAGGTTTGGAATTTCAGAGAGAGCTGGTGTTTTCAAAGCCGGCATGGATAGTGTGTGTGTGTGTGTGTGTGTGTGTGTGAGTGCTTTCATTGGGTTTTTAATCAGGGCGTCACGCTCTCGGTTCCGATTAGGTACAACAGGCAGGGCTCTCCAGCTGGCTACTTCTGAACAACAACACCCTCTAAAAAGCAGATAATGCTTCCACACTCAGACTCAAAGAAAATCAACAACTCTCCCTCTCTCTCTCTCTCTCTCTCTCTCTCTCTCTCTCTCTCTCTCTCTCTATCCATCCTTCTTTCTCTTCCTCCTCTATATCGGTGGACCAAATCAGATCGATGATGTGAGAAAATGAAACAGGAAGGTGAGAGCAGCCGCAGGTATTGGATGTGTCTTTTCACGTGACAAAAAGAAAACAAGATAATCTAATATGAGGAGCAACCAATATGATTCAGTGTTGTGTCCTCTGGCCTCCCACACGTCAGAAACCATTTTCAAAGATCATCAGATGCAAGGCATACACACACACACACACACACACACACACACATACACTGCAGAGTATGTAGGACACTACACAGGCATACGGCCACAATAATTGTGCTTTTGTGTTTGCATGTCTGCAGTGACAATATGTGATCCTCACACTTCATTCCACATGTCAAAAGACATTATTCCTTCTGCTTCCCATTAATTGACTCATCGTTTGTTTATTTCATCTCCAGCCAGTGCGCACAAGGAATCATCTCCAGGCTCCACTCTCGTCTTTTGGAGACATTATGCATAACTGAAAAAGGAAAGCAATGAAGATGAATATGTGCATCAACAATTGTGCCTTATATGCGTTTACTTTTTTAGCCCTGATAACAGAGGAGAGTAGGGCGACTGTTCAACAATTGCTCCATTGTCTTCTCAGCATGAGGATATGTATAAATGCAATTCAGCACCAGTCACAATAGTTGCAGTGCGCACCTGTGCCCCCACACAGTATCACACAGCATAATCAAACCTATTGTGAAATGAGTAGAAAATCCAAGTGTGTGACAATAGATTGTAATGACAAAGAACTAGTTAAACTGCACTGATAAACTTCACTGTTTAAAAAGCAACAATTACACAGATAAGCTTAATGCTAACGTTGGCGTGCTAACATGCTCACAGTGACAATGCAAACATGCTGATAATAAGCGGGTATCATGCTTACCATGTTCACTATCTTAGTTTAGCATGTTAGCATGATGACATTTGTTCATTAACATTAAACACAATGTACAGCTGAGCCTATGGGAATGCCATTAGTTTGGCAGGTATGTGGTCATAAACCAAAATATTACACAGGAAAAGTCAGGGGATCATAAAAGTAATTAGTCTTCACCCTCTTGGGGCGATAAAGGTCTATACCAAATTTTATGTAAATCCATCCCATAGTTGTTGAGATATTGTTGAGATCTGACCCAGAGAGGTGGGCTGACCAACAGACAGACATTGCCATTCCCAGAGCCACGCTGCTAGAATGCTAGAATAGTATTAGCCCGAAGCTGTGGATGTGAGCGTGAATGGCTGCGTTTATGTGTGACAGACGGCAACCTGTACGGGGTGTACCCCGCCTCTTGCCAATGTGAGCTGCGCTAAGCTCCATCCCCTGTGACCCTTTCAAATGATAAACAAGTGTTGGTAATGGATAATATGTCTGTGAATTTATGCTAAACTCCTCTTATTAACAAATAACATCTCAATCAAAAATAGATTTAATATAGAAAACTGTATCCAGTGCTGTGACGCCATTACTTCTGTTGCAATCCAAGCACACAAAGACAACATGCTGTAATAAAATGCTTGGTTAGATACACAGAATTTGCCTATAACCCATATGGTCGATGTGATGGAATATTGCATGAGAAACTGTGACAGATGCCCTGATATTGGCTCCGAATGGAAACTGTTCACAGGGAGAATGATTTCTGTCGTCTGTTTATTCACACCACTTTTTTGATAACAGTATTATATCAGCAGGTGATTTTGAGAGGTAGGCAATCAGCCACAACCCCACCACTGGCCGCCAACACACACACAAGGCAATGCATACATGTTGCAATATGTTGTGGTTTAACAAACACAGACATTCCATTCAAAATTACAGACATATTTTATATGTTTTTATTTGATAATGTGATTATTGATATTGATGTTGGAAAATACAAAGTAAATATTTGGGGACTGAATGTATTGGTCAGCTTTTCAGGGGAAAATAACAAAATCAATGATGGCTGAATTCCATTTAGCTGCTTCAGATTCAGTTTCCTGGTTACTGGGACACTTGAATGGAACAGAGCCATTATCAATGTTATTAGCAACACCTGCGTGTTAAGTCTGCTGTGAAAAAGGTCTACATTTGCAATAAATAATTGTTGCTATTTAGCGGATTTCGGGAGCAGGAACACACCCACATTACGTCATCCACGTCACTACGCCATTTCCGTACAAATACCCTACGTAATCACTACTCGTCCGCTCTCGACTA
>JAVQJD010073541.1:0-17185 GCA_036023655.1 Nannoperca australis | reverse complement strand
ATATAGATAATATAGTATTCACATATTTAATACAAAGTGTACTGGGCTTCACTGCTTTACTGTATCTATGACTGATTAACTGTATGTAAAAATGTTTAACCTGAAAAGCTGCAGAGGAGGTGGTTGTTGGATCTGTATGAATCCTGTAAGGAGTGAGGATGAAATGTAATGATCCTAGCATGGGCGTAGCTTTTGTTTGTTTGTTGTTATTGCTCAGTTTCTTCTTCTGGTGAGTTTTTTCTGCACCAATTTGTCCCTTTTCTGTGTCAATTTAAGGTGGACATTATTATTTATGTATAGGAAAACACAAAATACATGCCCCACGTGACAACTTACTTGGTTTTTAAAACTTTTAGAGAATAAATGTCCTCACATTGGACCTCCTCCTCTATGGTTATCTACCTGGCATACTGCATTGCTTGACTTTGCACACTACCACCACCTGCTTTACCGGAGCCATTGTTCTAGTGATTCGTCAAAATAAAAGTCCTCTGCTACTTCCATGTTTTTAATGGTGGGGACAAATGCTTGTGTTCTAATTATTTAGGGGCACATGTCCCCTGCATCCCCCCTGAAATCTACACCCATGGATCCTGTCTTCTAAATGCTGTAGGAAACAAGCACACCCTGCTGTACAGTCCAAGTCTAGTCAGGTCAGTACCCTGAAATGAAGTGGGATAATTCCTGCTGTTGAATGAATTTATACTTTACCAAGAAAACTGGGTCAGCCAGTATGTCAAGTCATTTCCACTAGAAACAAACCACACCTGCAGCATGAGGATAGAACTTATTGGTTGTTTATGGCAGAAACAGGTGCCCTCTCTGCGGACCCCTCTCTCTGCGGAGAGGCACAGGTCATGGTTATGGTGAGTTAGGGTGGTGCTTGTGTTGTTCATTTCTAGGATGAAGATGACAGCTGTCGGGGACATGTGATCTTGTTTTTGATTTGGGGTCCAGAGACTTAGAAATCGCAAGATGATGACCCGCCATCAGATATCCTGAAGGAGAGGAGAGGGACAGATGAACACGAGGAGGACAAAAGAAGAAATGGGACAGGAAGACACTTTTAGGAGCACCCATCATATTCAGAGGGTCTTTCCTTCTGATTGGGAGTTGCTGCAGTTGTATTGTTGAAAACATCATAAATCAGTGTGGAACATGAGGAGGAAAACCTGGGAAATGAGGAGGTGAGTGATAAACTACCCACTTCTCAGTTTTCTTTGACTAATATCTGCTGGTTCCTCTCTCTCTTACTTGAGTTTATTCCATGACTAACGTGCCACGATATGCTCCTTCAGTTACTCATCTGCTGCTTTAAAAAAATGCTAAATCTGTCACTGGAAGTAAGTCAAGTGGAGCTTTTCACTCTCTGAAATGCAGCTTCAGAGAATGATCCTGCACATCTTCGTACAGACCGACATACAGGTAGAAGCAGTTTTTAGTTTTTCATACTAGCAGCATGGCTCTATGGATGGTGGGCGGTCCACCTCTTTAGTCCAGACAGATATATGTTAACGGTACGGTTCAGATGCATTTTGGAACAACTATTTATGTTTTTCTTCTTATATCCATAGCTGCACAGTGTACAAAGACTAACCTAAGTTACTGAAGCAATGAAATGTGTATGCAAGAGTGAAAATGACCCGGGTCTGAGGGTTGTCCCTACATGCTGATGGATCCCTAAATGGCCAACAGAGGGCGTGTTGTATCACCTGAAAACGAGTCAATTTCAATCCTACATTGCAGCAGTATTAGGACTGTTTCCAGCTCTGTACTGTGTGAGATGAGTAAAGCAACATTTTAAATTGTACTTATAGGTATTTCATTTTGATCAACAAATTTGTACAACCATGTCTTTATTTAAAATTAAAAGAAATCATTTCCTAAAACCAAGTACTGCAATATATGTTATGTTATTCCCTCTAAGTGTTTGGTAGCCAAATGTGCACAGAATGTAGACTTCCTGGAGTCAGAGCACTGTAAAAACCACACAACCTCTCAATTATAAGCAAATAGTGTGACATCTGCTACCCTTCAAAAGCCTTTTATTTCCCTGCTAATGTGAACCCATAAAAAGTGGGTCACCCACCCAATATGTGCAAACCACACAATATAATAAATGTTGCAGGAGGGTTTAGTAATCTGGAAAACTTGTAAACATGGTTTCTCAAGTCACAGAAATGAATACCAAAATGAACACGATCATGCCACCTCCTATGGCAACTGCCATTGAGCAACAACTCTCTGCTGAACTAAATAAAAGGATTATTGAGTTGCACATCCATTATTCTAATACATACAAATGTAAATTAAGTAATCTGGCTGTCCTGGCTACATGTACAAACTGACACCTCGGCTCCGCTCAATGCCTTGTCATCCAGAATCACACGCACAGAATGAGCTGTAGCGGCACTAAACACACTTCTTAAAAATAACAGCTTGTAAAAATTGATTGTTTACTTTTAAAAAAAACCCACAAAGTCCTCTGTTACCGAAAACCCTGGGAGCAGATGGAAAGAGACGTAATGAAACAATCTTGACATTATGAAAGAAATATAGAGAAAGAATTGTAGCTTTAGGATTTTACTCAAAAAGTGTACATGCAGGTGTGGGTTCTTTAGTAAACATCTGACTTCAGTTATAGGTGCCAGTAAAAGGATGTGCCAACTGTTAAAAACACTGCAGAACTTCCCTCAGGCAGAGGCACAAACAACTCTGTGTGTTGACTGAACATTAGTCAGGCTGCAGACTTCACTCACAGCTATTTACTGAGACGGTGGCATGTTTTTATTTCCCCACGAGCTGTAAACACACCATATGAGCCTGCCTGCGTGTGTGTGTGTGAAAGGGAACAAGGCACTGTAGCACGACAATGTGCATTTCGAGACTGACATTCATGGCTACACAAAATAAGCAACTGGACAAAAATAAAAGGCCAAACTACAGATTCTGTGGTCAAAAATGAACTTCTAATTCATATGTCTTTCACAATTAAATCAATTTCTAATCAGTGAAGCAGCATTTTTTTTCTCAGTTGAGCAAATTCCCCACAACACAACACAACATGCAGTCCATTCACGGGATTGCAAGGTTTTTCGTGTTTGTCTAGTCAGTGATCACACACACATACAGCACGTGTAGCCCAGAGTTTGGGAGGCAGATATATATAAATACATTTGCCACAGTGTTAAAAGTAGAAATGTCTTGGAACATTTGCTCTTGTTTTGTCCACCAGGGGTCAGTATTTCAATATATATATATTGCCACATCAGGATTTATCTGTTTATCTTACATATAATGTGTCTTCAAAACAGGGCTACAGTGTAAACATGAAAACTTGTATGGCACCAAAGTATTTTCCGGCTTGAAGATACGTTTGTGACAACTAAAATCTGTTGTGTTTGAGGGGTTTGTCACTATGTAAATCCTGCTGACAACTGTTGCATTCAATGTGCCATATTGTACCAGACTCCAGCAGAATTTACAGAACATACGTTCAGAAATAATGATCCAAGTGTGTTTTTCCAAGTGTTGTTTATTCACCATAGCATGCCTAGTCCCAGTCACAATACTTCTGTGTAATGTAAACACATCATTGTGCAGCCCTGTGTATGCTATGTGCGTGTGTGTGTGTGTGTGTGTGTGTGTGCGCAGTCAGTCAGTGATAATAAAAGCCAGGTTTGGACTCGCTGGTGATGTCACGGCCGGGGGATGCCTGGCCCACGTGCGGGCAGCGGTTGGCTCCAGCCTCGGGGAGGTTCGACAACAACCGGACCTCGTAGCACAGGCGCAGTGAAACGCGGCGGAGACACTAAAACTAATCCAGATTAACGCTTCAGCCTCGATAGGTCTCCACCGGAGATCGCGCGGGACGCCTCCTCGCTCAAATTCGGCGCTGTTTGATGTCACCGCGCGTCTCTCCTCCCCCCCACCACCCCCCCTCGATGATGATTTGCGGGGAAGATGCGCCGGTCTGATATTTCCGTTGACCTTCGCCTCCGCTCGGCAGCGTCGAAGCTCTGTGAAGCGCTGCCGCTACAGGAGCGCCCCGGCTCCTGCTGCCGCCGCCGCCGTCTCTCTTAAACGTCCCGTTCTCGCAAGAAATACAGGTGCTTTGATTGCCTTCTAGCCGATAATCTTTTGATTTTCCTTTTAATCAATCAAGACCGAGGCAGATGCCCCTCGCTCTGTCGTCCCGGCTTGTATTATGGTGGAGTTTCCATCTCTCAGTCCTTACTGGCCTCTCATCCGCTTTCTGGTGCCTTTGGCTATCACCAATGTTGCCATCGACCTCGGGGAACAGGTAGGAAAACGTTACTGTTGTCCTTGGTTTGTTTTTTTTCCGCTGTAGCGTCAAGTCAAAAACACAAAAGCGCAATACCGCAGCTAGCAGCGGCTAACGGCTGTAACGGTTTTTATTTAAAAAATCGTTTTTTATTATTCCGCCTCTGTGAGATTTATGTTTCGGTGTGTCGACCTTTGCTGCTGCTGCCGAACATCCAGAAACCACCGACACCGTTTCTCCGCCGCTGACACGGAACATGTCGGCCGTGTTTTGTCGGTTAAAGACGGCTGGCTGGTGCGGTAGCTCGAGCTAGCTTAGCTGGTCGGCTGAGAGGCTCCGTGAACAGATCCATTAGGGTTTTCTATACATTATTTAAGGGAGAGGAGAGTCGGGTGGATCCCTCGCACAGAGAAAGGCCCTCGTTTTATTCAGAGAAAATGTCTTTTCTTTTCTTACCAAACACACTGAGCTCCTGCGGATTTCTTTTCATTTAATTCCCCAGCCTGTCCCAGAGAAGCACCGCACTACCTGCCTGGGGTTTGTTTGTCATGTGATTAATCAGCACATCTGATTCAAGGCCGGTTTGTAGATGATGGCGAATCATGCACCTATTTTTTTTATTTATTTCATTTTGAATGTCTCATTCACACTTGCTTTCCTGTCCCCTCTCAGACACATTGTGATCTGCCCTCTCCCAAGAGACTCTGTGCAGTTATTGTGAGAATTAAAAAAAAAACCCACATTAAAGCTCTGAGATGTTAGGATTAAGCTTATGTAATGGCTCTCTTAGTTGGTATAAATAGCACACAGTCCTGCAAAGGAAAAGGGCAGCTGCGGTTGTGCTCAAGGTAAAAGTGAATGGAAATAATAGTGAGCTAAAGTGTTGTGGGTGTTAACTGTCCAGACATTATGATGGCACGCACTGCTTTGCACTAGTCCAAGGTCTATTTTTTAAAAGTTTTATTGTGTATGTTAAACACACGCAGGTGCTGTAGTTGGAGTAGCACGTGCCATCTGGTTAGAGATAAAGTTAGGCTAAGTCATGGTCATGTGGGGGCTGGTCACACTACCGCGCTGAACTTCCACCCTCGTGTGCTGTCTCGCTGCCCTGACACTCCCACCTCGTAATGTCTCTCTCCAGGCCCTCAACAGGGGCATAGCCACAGTCAAAGAGGATGCCATCGAAATGCTGGCCAGCTACGGTCTGGCCTACTCCCTGATGAAATTCTTCACCGGACCCATGAGCGACTTCAAGAATGTGGGCTTGGTGTTTGTCAACAGCAGGAGGGACCGGAGGAAGGCCGTGTTGTGCATGGTGACGGCCGGGATCATCGCGTTTGTCCTTCACATCTTGATAGGTGTGTGTTTTTTTTTCTTTTTTTCTTTTCAAGGGTTTTTTGTGCACATGTGATGACACGCTGTGCTTAAACCGCATCCTGTAAAAGGGAAGGTTTGGTATTTGTGGCCAACCTAAAGCTTTATTATTGCAGCCTCCTCTGACAGCGTTCTTTCTGAGCCCTGCTGCTCAAAACAATAATCTCCTTAAACTCTACTCACCTGTGATTTCCTCTTTCTTTTTTTCTCCCCCCCCCCTCTAGCTTACACAGATTTAGGATACTACATCATTAATAAGCTCCACCATGTGGATGAATCTGTGGGACGCAAAACAAGAAAGGCTTTCTTATACCTGGCTGCGTTCCCTTTGTTGGATGCAATGGTGGGTGCAACTGGACCGCAGCATTATGCTACATGAGACGTCTGACGTCTTATCATACAAGCATTTATTTAAACACACAAGACCCAGAAATAGCTAATCCTCTGTCCATGCTGGTTTCAAGTGACAGTGCATTACCGGCTTTAAAGTCTAGCTCACTTGCATTATGCAGCCTGTCATTCAACTGTGGTTGAGGAAATGGCTTAAATAGAGCTTTTGTTTTTTTTAACCCTCTGTCCATTGTTCTGTTGGAAGGCGTGGATTCACGCAGGCATACTTCTCAAGCACAAGTACAGCGTCATAGTGGGCTCGGCCTCGATCTCCGATGTTGTGGCACAGGTAACGAGATCCAGCCCTTCATTTTAATTGAATGCACCACATTGGTGTGCAATTAAAAAATAAATAAATAAAATAAAATCGTCGCTGTTCTTTCCTGCAGATTGTGTTCGTGGCCATTCTGCTGCACAGTAACCTAGAATGCGTGGAGCCTCTACTCATCCCGATCCTTTCCCTCTACATGGGTGCCTTGGTCCGTTTCAGCATCGTCGGTCTTGGTTACTACTGTAACATTCACGACAACATCCCAGACTCCAGTGGACTCGATGTGGGGGTGCGTTCTGCCTTTCTATTGATAAACTTGACACAAATAAACAAGGGGTATGGACCTCCACTGTTGTTTTTCTACACGATGCTATCCAGTTAAGCCACCGGAACCAAAGGGACGGGGGAGTTAGCTGAATTTTGCAGCACTTAAGCTCGTCTTTTTCTAAATAACAAGAGTGATTTGTTGGATGTGTCTTGGTCCCTGCAGGGCGATGCCACTATCAAAAAGATGCTGAGCTTCTGGTGGCCCCTGGCCCTCATCCTGGCCACTCAGCGCATCAGCCGACCCATCGTCAACCTCTTTGTGTCTCGCGACCTCAAAGGGACCTCGGATGCTACAGAGGTGTGTGTGTATCAGGAATTTTAACTTGGCAAACACATCTGAACTGTTCTTCTAGAAAGTCATTTCTCACGGTGAATTCTGTTCATATTTTACATTTAATCTGGATGTTATTAATAAAGCTGCCACACGTGACTTAATAGGAGTTCTAGTATAATTCTAGACTCTTCTTAGATGTATAGAGTATCATTAAGAGGGACTTTACAGCTATGTAAACCCGTTGGACATATTTCTCCCTCAAGTTATTGCAGATGAAATGCCAGATGCTAACAAACTCCCTCTGGAGCTTTCTGGTTTACAGAGAGTCTAACTACTAGAGACGAAACAAAGCTGTTTACCAGAATGAACTGGAAATCATTGACAACACTGGCTGGCAGTGGTTTGGGTGATTCACCATGTTCATGTGGAACTCAGGGCATGATTACACTGAGTGAAAACATTTCTACGTGGCCCTACTGTTCCCGCGTAAAGGCCGGACACTGCCCACTGTTGTTGCGGACACAATAACAAGCTCAAGGCTGTTATCCAATCAAACTTGTAAAAGAAAACAACAACAAACACCGCATGCTGCTGGGAAAGTGAGACACGTGTTGCTTTCATGTCCGTTATTGATAGATACCTGTCAATAATTTAGCCACGTAGCATTTTCAGCATTAAAGCGTTGGTGTGCTGATGACTTATAGCTGCCGTGTGTTGTCATTCCAGGCGGTGGCCGTCCTCACAGCCACATACCCTGTGGGTCACATGCCCTACGGTTGGTTAACTGAACTGAGAGCAGTGTACCCTGCCTTTGACAAGGTAACCCAGACTCCCCCAAGTAGTGTTTCCTGCAGTGGTAACAGTTTATTGTGGACGGGGTTTGTTTACTGCACTAACGTTGCTCTTTTACCAACAGAACAATGCCAGCAACAAGATGAACGCTGGCTCCCCTGTCACCAAGACGCATATTAAAAAGTTCATATTCTGCTGTGTGGCTCTCTCACTCACGGTAAGATGAGGGTGAATCCTTCTTGACTTGCTCTCAAAATACGGCATTAATTATCTTGGTAAAAACAAATTGTCAACAATTTTGATCATTTGAAATCTTGTTTTAGTCAATCACAAAGCAAAACTGCCAAAATATATTTGTCTCTAGCTTCTCAAATGTAAGGATTCCCCATCTTTTCTCATTATAAATTAAATTTAAAATTGTCAGTCAGATAAAATAAGCGATTTGAGAACATCTCCAGGGAAACCGTGAGAGGCATTTCTGACCATATTCTGATGTTTTATTGGTTGGACAAAAAAATAACGGCGTTGCTGTAATTTACACACTGTGTTATTCAAACATGTAGACCCACCTTGATGTTGACACAGCTAGCATGAAGTTAAAGTTTTCATAGGTAGTCCTACACTTGCAGAGTATTTTGTTTCGTAGGTTAGTTTTAGGTGTCCTTCAGTGAGACTTGACCTTTATTACAGGTGTCAGTTATCCTACTGTGTCGCCCTTCAACAGCCGCTGAAGGTTTAAAACACACCATCAACATGCTGATTGTCCTGTGCTATGTTTACCTTTTTCAAAACCTGCTGTTTCACAGATCAGAAGATAGAGTGTCTAATTTAGGTTCAGCTCCAAGACTGACGTAACCAGTCCAAAGTTATGCAGAAACATGTCTGACATGATTTGCACAGCTTGCCAAAAGCAATGCTGTCAACGGTTTCCCACCAAATGATCTCTAAACCCTGCTATTAAACTGCTTTCTCACAAACAAAGGCAACATTCAGGAGGTAAAAAAAAAAAAGAAGGTATCTCGTTCAAGATCGTGAATTAATCTGGTACAGCTGTACACTAATGTTCACAGTAGTTGCAGGCGTACCGAATGTCCTGTTCCTCTTCCGTCCGGTTGTGGTCTCAGGTTGCAGAGAGAGGGAGACCCATTAGGGTTGACTTTGTGAAGAGGCTAAGAGGCTATTGTGTTCACCCCAACACTCAAGCTTCAGGAGCTTAATGAAATAGACATTCACATATCAATTAACACGTTCTAAAAGCCCCTCGCAGGATTACTTTTCTGCTAAGTAGTGAGTCCTACAGTCACATTATGTACACTGCTGCCGAGTGTTTGGTTAATTATACCAGCAGATCTGCAACAATTCTTGATGATCCAGTTTCTCTGCAAACTGAATTTCTGCTGACTAACAAGGAGCATTTGTCCTAGTTGGCTAGGTAAACAACTCGAATAAGAAAAACAGAAAGTTTGTGGCCAAGGTTGGGTCTTTTTAGGTGGTGGAGGAGAAGAATGGCACAACCTATGTGGAATTCAAAAGCCAAACATGTATGTGAGGGTGTGTGCTCGGCACAACAGGCAGATAGGTATGCCCTGTAGCATGCGGACATCTCTCGTGTCAGGGCTTGTTCTGATTACAGATGCAGGAAACACAACGGAATGAAAAACAGCAGCGGAGGTAGACAAAGTGTACTTGAGAAAGGAACTGCGTGATGTTCTGTAACAACTAATTCCATCTTATGAAAACACTGTGGATGTGTCACCTTGTTTAGAGAAACCACAGCTTAGTCAGGGGAGACGGCGCTTTGAGCCATACAAAGTTATGTGCCTCCTTCTTGCTAAAATAATGAGAGACGGTGAGGTGATACCAAATGAAATCATCAGTTACAAGTAATCTACTGTATTTTGGTTAATGGGATCAAAAACCACATCAAAGGCTTTTCACCATTTCCCACCACATGTAATTCTTTAAGAGAAGTGAGATGGTGAAATGTTTATGGAATTTCTTGATTACAGCGATTTTTGTTTGTGTACTCAAAATATGGCAGAGCTTTCTTTGTTGTGTGTTGTCCTTTCTCCTCGCTTTAATTTATCTTACCATAAAGTATGACTCCATGTCGGAAGCAATAAATCATTTTACATTCATTCATTTGGCAGATGCTTTTGTCCAAACAAATGAGGTACAATCCCCAAGCCACAGCAGATCAAGGCAAAGCTTCCGAGATTAAATACAGCAACGCTCAGTTCTACGTTCCACCTGACACAAGGGCCAGGTTGCAGATGCATGAAAAAACGCATATTTTAGATAGAGAGCGACATAGCGTATTCGATGAGTAAGTACTCTTTAGGTAGATCTTCTAGACAGACAGACAGTGACCAAATTGACTTCGGTAACTTGTTCCATCACCTAAGGACCCGGAGGTGAGGAACTGAGCTGGAAACGAATGTGCTGATCACAAGTGTTGACTAAGATCATCAGGAGTTCAGTCTTAGAGAGATTGAGTTGAAGGTATCATTCCGTCATCTGTTTTAATATGTCATTGAGGCTGACTCGGATCCGTGCAGAGACAGTAAGGTTGTCTTGCGGGAAGGACGGATAGCACTGGGTATCATCAGCATAGCAATGGTAAGAAAAACCATGTGAGCGGCTAATCAAATCAAGGGAGAGGGGGTTTATATTGAGAAAACAAGGGGACCGAGCACAGATCCTTGCGGTACCCCAGAGGAAAGGAAGCGACACTTAGACTCTTTTCCTTGCCATGCCACATGGAAGGATCCCTTCACCCTTCAGATAGGGTGGACAGGATGATTTAGTGGTTAATAGTGTCGAGGGCTGCCGACAGGTCCAGCAAGATGAGCCCTCAAGGCTCAAAGTAAAACTTTGCTTAGGAAAAGTGGTTGAGAGACCGGCCTGAAGTTTAAAACTTGAACTGGGTTTAGGATTAATTACTGACAAATCTGGGCCTCCTTACACATTGTGGGGAATGTACCGGAAGCCAGTGTTCAGGGATGGAAGACAACAGCATGTCAAGCGTATCAACAAAACTGTCCTGTTGGAGAGTAAATAACTAGAAAAGAGATTTTGAATGCAGCTGATTGCTTGCCGTTTCAAAGACGCGGTACTTTGGGAGAATTTACATTTGTTGGAAATTAGACAGCCTGTTACACCTCCTCGCCCAGATATGAGGAATATGTGAGAAAGCATGATTGGTGGAAACTGCAGCTTGTGTGCTAGTGTGTAGAATATGTGACTGGCTGGCTAGCAAAGACAGGGATTAAATCACTTTTGTTGACAGTGGACCGGCAGGCGGTCTGAGAAGGAGGTAATAAGTGAGTGAGGACTTTTGGAAAGGTCGGAAGGTTCGTAATATTGTGTTGCCTTTTTGCATAGGGGCGAGATTTTTGTTTGCTTTGAATGACAGAAATGTCGTGGAAACGCGTGTAGAGGGAAGACCTGGGAGGACGGGGAGAGGGGTCGGGTAAGATGGCCTGGGTATCACACAGCTGATAACACTGATTGTTGCTAACAGCTGATCTCTAGGCCTCTCTGTGCTTGTTTAGAGTGCAAAGAAAGTATCTGCATACATATATTAAATAAATTAAAGTTATTCATGTTCACATCAGATGGGTCTATACTTCTGTTAAACACGCCCCAGTTTGCTTATAATGCAGTAACAGCTTTGAGATGTGTTGCACGTGGCTCTGCCACTGCTTCTGGAAACAATAGCATTGTCTGTCATGCGTGTGCCCACTCGCCTGTTTTATGTGAGCTTCAAAGGCCCACATTCAATCGGAAACCCCTTGAGTTAATGAACTAATGAAATCTAATGAGGCGTGCCGGGCAACTCTATTGTGGTGCAGCGAACGCAAAAATGAATTTGCTTTTGTTCATTTTGTGTCCAGCTTTGCTTTGCTGTGTTTTGGACTCCACGTGTATCAGAGAAGATCATGGTGGATGTCATTGGAGTGGATTATGCTTTCGCTGAGCTGTGTGTGGTCCCGCTCAGGATCTTCTCCTTTTTCCCCCTGCCAGGTAAGACACCTGATGTGGCTATAATACTGATTAGTTATTCAGCATCAGTGCCCGGCTGGGTTTTCCTTCCCGCTGTGGCTTTAAACGTGGTGTAGCTCGTACCAGTGGGGTGATGTTTCCACTTTGTGTGTGTGTGTGTGTGTGTGTGTTTGCAGTGACTGTTCGGGCTCATTTGACTGGATGGCTCATGACCCTGAAAAAGACCTTTGTGCTGGCCCCCAGCTCGATTCTCCGCATCATTGTCCTCATCACCAGTCTAGTTGTGCTGCCTTATATGGGGTAAGTCAACACTTCAGAGAACACGGTCAGGGTCACAAAGGTCAGCACTGTGACTCAGGCTCACCGTGTTATTTCATGCAGTATAGTGTGTGTGTGAAACTGTGAAATCATTTTTTGGGGAAGAAGGCAGCAGCAACTGAGAACTTGATACGACCCTTTTTGTATTTCAGGGTTCACGGGGCCACACTTGGAGTTGGATCCCTCCTGGCTGGTTTCGTAGGGGAGTCGACAATGGTTGCCATAGCAGCCTGCTATGTGTATCGACAACAGGTGAGAACACCTAAATGAGGTCTTTGCAAACATGGTACAGTACAGCACACTCCTTATTCTATGCTTTTTTTTCAGATCCCATCGGCAGCCAGTTTGCACAAGGTGTGTCCCTAAATTATGATCACACAGTTAAAGTTGAATAGAGATGCAGCTGAAACTAATCCATTATGATTGCAAGCAAAAACCAAACCAACCTTTTCATTTAGCTAGTTAGTCCAGAATATTACAGGGTTATATTAAAGAACAGCATTTAGTATAATGCGTTGGTGAGCTTTAGAGGTGCTGGCAGGCGGATTTTGTTCCCTTCGGACAGAGCCGGGCTCACGGATTCCACTTCTTCTTTGTGGTAAACTCGGCTCACTAGCTGCTGGTTCATATTTAACAGACAGGTTTCTCATCAATCTTAACATGAATAAAAAAACAACAACATATACTCCCATTTGTAATGAGTTGCCTCTAAATATCCCACGAGGACTGGTTTGCTCCCAGTTGTACCGTGTTCTTCCAGTTTGCAGTTTAAGTATCAGATTAGTACAAGTGTCCCTCAGCTGCTTGCTCTCCTTTTTAAGGATGATGTGCTTTTCATTCCGTCCGTCTCTGCCGTCCCCGCAGAAAAACAATGAGATGTCCAACGAGCTGGTGGTGGAGGGCGAGGACTCTGCCCCGATGAGCGAGGTGTGCTCCAGAACTCAGATGGACGCCATCGAGGAGCTCCAGGAGGAAGAGGAAGAGGAGGAGGAACAGGAGTGATCTCTTGGGGCCGGGGAGGGGAGGGGAGGGGGGGGGTGAGGTGAGGGTGAGGGGTAAAGCCGACCTCCATGTGGAACTTTGCTGAAGAGGAGATCGCCGAGTGTTACAGTGCCGGAGAGGAGAGAGGACCCGAGTATGGTTTGGTTTCAGAGGTTCTCCCGACTGACTAAACTTTGAATAAGAGTGACGAGGTCTCCTTCACATCAACCTACACATCATTAAAAACGCACACTGTAAAGAAAGCCATGCACCTCCAAGTGTTCATTCATTGTGTAAATACCTGTCTTCCGACCTTTTCAACCGTTCTCCATCGTTTTCTGCATCATCACATCAGCGGGTGTACTAACCGCTTTCATTCGTTTACTGGTAAAGAAGGGAAACGACACAGGAGAACTTTTTCCTGCGCAGCAGCAGCAAGAATGAAACATCTGTCGAGTGGTAGTGGAGTTGCCAAAATAAAGAGTTCATTATTTAGTTTTATCAAGATTAAGCAGCCTTGCTTGAATTCAAATATAGAAATGTCGTGGGACTTGTTGGGTTGTGCAATCGTATTTTACATACAATGGTGTACAGATTATTGTTTTATATAGGTAATGCAATATGTATTTAATTGCCCACAGGGGTCGGGAATCCCTCGTTCTATCATTGCGTGTGTTACAGAATTCGGTTATGATTGTCAACTTTCCATGCAGTCTGGAAGTCCATCTACTTTTATTTTGCAAAGCATTTTCCTGGTAGTGTTCGGACTGTCGTACGTGCTGTATATACTGTATAGGCATTCTTATTTGTCAAATAAATTGCTTTATTATTATTAACCCTTGTTTTGTTAACATTGGCTTTAAGTCCTTGCAGTCCCCAACTGCTTTATTCGTAAAAATAGTAATTGCAAAATCAACCACTTCTTCTCCCGTTGCTGTAGACCTTCTCAAAACCCAACATGTAGAAAAGCATGTGACACAAACCAGTTTTGCACATTTGATGAAGGTGGCAAAATATGGAAGTGACCATAAATCTTGTAATTAAACCAAATAAGGAAATATTTCCGGTTTTTGGTGTGATGGATATGCATGAACATTTCTTTTGTTATTGACAGACAAAACAAATATGCAAATAAGTACGTTCTCCTACACAGTGACGTTACCAAATTGACCCCAGACAGGTTTAACTTACTTGAGGGGTAAAAAAAGTACAGTCAACATCAATCACAGATATAGAGCTTAGGAGAATCCAATGCATTTAACCATGTTTTGCTGACGGAGTCCATGAGAACGTCTCATTGGAAATAAATCAGTTCAGTCATGTTTACAGTTCTCATTACATTAGGAAAAGCCAAAGTATCAAGCTGAGAAAATCAATCAACCATAAAGCCCCCACCCCCACAGTGCAAGAACATTCCTGCTAATGGCACAACCCACGTGTTACTGTTAACATATCACCTTCACCTGCTCTGGAATTAGGGCAAGGAAATGGCCTCTTATCACTAATAACCAACATTCATTCTTATTGTGCATGTTTTCTAAGGCAACATGGAGGACCAAGAGAGCGTTTACGACTGGATCCAGTGGCTGGTGGTTGGGATTGTTGCCGGTATTTGCAGCAACATTGGCAAGTGTTTCCCCTCAGAACAGCTTGGTTAAAGGCAACATGTTACACATTGAGTTTGACACACACACACACACACACACGCGCAAACGTATACACACAGACCATCACAAAAACCTCTGACACAGAGGCTGCGATTAATCCTCTAAGTCTTCCGATCGTCATCTGGTGGGAGCTGTTGTTAAACCTGATAAATCATCAAACCCTTCATTGACTAATTCAGTCGTCATTTTAAATGCTGCTTCTTCATATAATACAAAAGAATAAATAAATACACAAATCAAAGTGCCCAAATTCCAGTGTAAACACCAACAATGTAATCATTTTGGCGCTGTACATAAAAGGTTGCCCCCCCCCCCCCCGACCTGAAAGTCAAAATGACACCCTGCAAACTAATGTGGACTTGACTGAGACGATCCCGCAACATCAGATGCACATATACAGTTTGTACACGCACCCAAATAGAAAACTCTGTATACAGTACAGTGTGCACAACGTGTGTAAACCACATCTTGTACAGGGTCTCTAATCAGCATATTTTTCAAAAAAGGAATAGATCAACATTTAGGGAAAGATGCTCATTTGCGTCTGTGCTGCGAGTTGGATGTGAAGATCTATACCATTCGAATGTCTGTACGCTAAATACCAAGCCATCACCAGCAGTTAGCTTCAAACACTAGTGAAACAAGTAGCCTGGCCCATGTCCTATGGTAACTACATCTTCCTACCAGTACTTCTAAAGCTCATTAACAGGTTATATTTGTTTAACCGCACGGTGACAAGACTTCAGGAAGTGACCGCACCGCAGCTGGCAATAGTACATAACACCAGTGTGATCATATTAAACAAACAAGATATAAAGTGCTAATTACGGAGCATAGAAGTGACTGTGGCTTTATTAAGGAAGAGCCAAATTTAGGCTAGCTCTGCAGTGTTTGTGTGAAGCTAACCAGCTGCTAGCGCCAGATGCGAGTGGTTTCGATCCTCTCATCTAACTCTCAGCAAGAAAGCACGTTTCCCAAAATGTCAAACTATTCCTTTAATTGGTGTAAATGTCTTCATCTTGAGCGACCTGAGGAGTGTTTTGTTTGTATGGCAGGAGGTTTCTGCAGTGGCGATCAGCTCGCGTTGAGCTCGTCGTGTAGTTCTGCAGCTTCTACAACTGGCACGTTGTAGTGGCGATCGTCCTCGGTGACGAGGCACACGGAGGGCCAGTCGTCCTTGTGGTCGTCTGGGTAGTAGGTGACGAACTCCTCTGTGTCGGCCTTGTACAGTCTGTAAACTTGAATGGTGCACTGCAAGGCGTAGCCCAGCAGGAACATCTCCACCTGCAAGAAACCGGGAGGTAATTGCACGGTTACGGAAGAGCCCAGATCCAAATGTATAGTTCTCAAAGAGCACACGGTTTAAATAACAAGCTCGGGCGCATGATATTTATAAGGGGAGGAAACTGTGCTTGAAAAAGCTTCAATTAAAAGCGTGAAAATAACAATTGAATCACTCAACGCCCTGTCCTTCCTGAAACCTCCTCACCCTTCGGGCATATGATGCAGAGACATTACAGCTCAAAAACAGCACAAGCGTCTGCATGTTTCACACGATGAGATGGTTACACGCCCAATCTCATGCCGTCCAACTTTAATTGTTGCTTATAGGCAAAAAGGGCAAAAGAAGTCTCTGCAGCCAGTTTGTTCAAAAGCATCATGTAAACGCTTCCTACCTGCACAGAGACTACATGTCTTTAAACGCCTGTTCAGGTGAGTGTTTTAAGATCATTATTACCTGACGCTTTGGCAATATTGTCATTGTTACATTCATGCCAATAAAGCAAATTGAACTGGATCGAGTCTGCGGCTGGCTGGTCAACAAATCAAAACTAAACTGGGTCTTTCTTACCTGCTCCAGCCCGGCGCTGAGGCCCACGTGGCTGAGGTGGTTGGAGAGGAAGGAGCGCGGGCAGTCAGACGAGTCCCGTGCAAACAGCAGCCAGCAGAAGAGCGGGACGTCTCCGCCGCCCTGCATGCAGCCGTGCAGCTCCACCGCTCTGGCCAGCATCAGCAGCTTGAGCGCCTCCAGCAGCCCCAGCTCCTCGTCCCCCCCCTGAAACAAGCGCTCGCACAGCTGCTGCCGCTCCACAGCGGAGGAGCAGTCCACCGCTGCCTGCCACTGGAACCAATCAATGGAATCAATCAATAACTATTTTGCATTTGACCGACTGAAGTCATTCGTCACGTACAAATGCCAAACGGTTTGCCGATTGCTGCAGCTTTACAGAAGTGAGGATTTGCAGCCGTTTTCTGTTTACTTTCACTGTGTAGTGCTATTTACAGTCTTCACCTCTGCACACTCAAACATCACCATTATGCAGTTGATGACAGTTGACGTTTAATGACGTTTTCCTGGGGCTATTTGGATAAAATGGGGCATTAGTGAGATATGTTCCTCGCAATAGAAACTACAGCCTCAAACATCACTGAATAAAAAATGTGTTTTATCAAACGGGTATTTACTGAAGGGCTATATAAAAAGCAGTTTCCCCCCCATT
>JAVQJD010073540.1:0-25702 GCA_036023655.1 Nannoperca australis | reverse complement strand
TTCTGACTCTGGGGACAGTGAGCAGACCGGTCTGGACGGATCTTCATGTAGCAGATCAGAGACGTGTTTTGAGTCAGAACCATCCAGTGCTTTAGAAACCACTGGTACTATTAAAAAGTCTTTGACAAACCGGAAGCCAGTGTAATGAACTGAGAAGTGAAGTAATGTGATCCACTCTTATGGTCTCAGTGAGGACTAGCTGCAGAAACCTGCTATAGTACTCTAATGAATAGCAGCTGTCTGAGCCACTCTTCAAACAGACTGTGAAGATACTATTACAATAGAGCCGTCCACTAAAGATAACATCAGGTATTGTTAAGTTTTGCTGAGGCATGGATCAGTTAATTGTGACCACTTGGGGGCAATGGAAAAAGTGGAGAACACAACATTGACATACTATCACCTATAACGATTGTATGGTGAACATGTTAGCAAACGGTTGCCTATTTACACATCCAGCAAACAGAGACCAACATTATCATTCATGTGGAGTGGTGTTCGTGTCCAGTACTCCCTCTCTGTTAGCTCTGCTTTTGGTCTCCACCAATTCCTGAGGGAAACATCTGTCTCTTTAGCTGCTAAATGCTAGTCAGCCAGCTAGTCTCTAACTCTGTGTGTCTGCTGTTTGATGTGTTCATTGCACTTCTCAATGATTTTATGGGACCATAGTCACCCACTGTTGTTATTATTATGTAAATCTATGTGTCACCCTCATAATTGTAGTCAATTATCTTGTTTCCTACAGTCTGAGCTAGAAGAACCAAGTGGGCCTGAGAATCATTTTTGTTTACTCAGACATACATCAATCAACATAAAGTATTCAAGATTAAACCACGACACAGAGCTGCAGAGTCTCACCCCAAACAACTTATTCTTACAGTTTGGGCTTCCATTTGTAAAAATGCATTAAAAACTAGGTTGGATTATGGTAAGACATGTTGGATGTTGTCAAGTGGCTTTTGCTCAGTAGCTGTTCCATCTGATTTGGGCCCCGGGGCTTTGTTTTATTGATATGAGCGGACCCTGCCGCTGACTTCGCTCAGTTTATTGTTAATGACCTTTGGCCATGTTGAGTTATGAGGGTTACAAAAGCTCCCGCTCGAGTGAAATAAGGTCAACTGACATTTACTGTCCTAATGGACTACATTTTCCCTCCATGACATGACACAGTTACACACAAGCAAGAATGAGGTACATGTGCACACATTTATTATTATTTATTATTAGCATTGATGGGCTGTTTCTTCAATCATCGATATAAATGGATATTTATGAGACTGAGTCAGAAAGGTAAACTTTGTGTAGGATTTAAACATTTCCGATTCGGGTGCCTTATAGTGGTGGTATGACAAAGACACTGTGGTAGACAGCAATGCATTTCACCATACATTACAGTTCTGCATGTGAAGATGCAAATCTGGTCCATACCCACACATTTAAGACCAATCTGATTCAATCTGACTGGTAGCCACATTTAACACCCAAGGCCAGTAGTGGAAGGAATATTTCACTTTTCAGTCTGAAAAGTAACTGTGGCTGTCAAATAAATGTAGTGGAGCATCACTGTAAACCCATGGCAATGTCCTCTACCAGTTCACCAGGAACTCTTGAACAGCAAGTAATTGTGCTTCTCTCTGCCATTGTTTGCTCACACAGACCGGGCTGGGAGAAAGTGAACTTTTACCAGTTTATGTTAGTCTGGTCCACTGGAACAAGCACTAACCTTTGCTAATACCTGACAGCTAGCTAATATTTTACTAAATATAATGTGTCTATATACCTATGTACATTTAAATGGAATTTACAATGATGTACAAGTGTACATCCAGACAATGACCCTAGCACTGCCTCGTCTACAAGTTCTGTCATACTTTGAACACATCATTTGTAGACAAGATGAGGGAGATTATCGCCATGGCAACTGCCCTGTCACCATGATGGAACGGTAATGTGCTGCAGCCTGTTTGCCTGACGAGGGGATAACCGGCCATATCCTACCACTGCTGCTTTACGACCATACACACACACACACACATACACACACACAGGAATTAATCAGAGAGAAAATTGGGTCGCCTGCTAAGCTAAGCAGTAAGACAATGACCTCTGCCCAGGCCCGGACATTTAATGACATTGGCATTCACACAGTCTGAGAGCTTTGTAGTGGGATGAACAGAGCAGTATTGTGGACTCCCCTGACAATGGCTCTCAGTGTAAAGTCTGGAGATCTCCAGCGCTTCTGTTCTTCCCATTAAGGATAATACTGGTGTTATTCTATTTTTTTTTTCAAACAAATCCCACAAAAAGACCAAAACCAACAACCACTGTCTGCATTCAGCCCCAAGGCCAGCGGTTCCTACTAAAGACATACATTTTTATAAAGGCCTCATAAATGTATTGCTTTATACTGTGTTAAGTTTCATAGTCTTGCAAAACAGCTTGTCACTATAGTTTTTAGCAAAAGTTACTTAAACAGGAGGAACGAGTACATTTGTTGGGGACTATTTTCAGTTGAGTATTAATACACATTTGGTGCTGTAGTGAATATTTGGGGCATCAAGACAGTGCATGTGAGATTCACAGTATCCGTATACTAACCATCCATCCCGACCACCTCCCATGACAGCTGCATAGTACAGGAACATTACTGAAGGGCAGGAGGGAGCAGCAGGAAAAATGACAGGAGAGTTAATGTATGGAAAAGCATACATACATACATACAGAGAGCAGATATGAAATGTGGCATCAAAATCAGCTAATATCCCTTAGGAAAGTAGGACTTTCATGGAAGACTGAATTGTCGCTCAACAATAAATTTCTCTTTGACTTTAACAGGCAAGTTATTTAGCCATGCAAATAGATTTTCGTAACATATAGATAAGAACGAGAGCCACAAGCTGCCTGGAAAGGAGGAAAAACACAGAAACCTGCCTTGAAGCAGTATGGAGACAACAAATATACAGCATTAATAAAATCACACCAGCATTGAAATCAATTCATTTCAGTGGAATCGGCACAATTCGCTTGCAGGGGCGAAGTAAATCACTCACTTGAACTTTGGTAAACATTGACACAAGAACTTGCAAACAGCAATTTTGAACATCAACGTTCTTGCCAAAACCACCAGTGGTATCACTTCAAAACTGTACAACTATTATGTGTCAAAAGATGTAGTCAACAGATACACCTGCTATCTTCACTGTAAGGTATATTTACAATAAAACTAAATGTAGCAAACACCACTGCCTCTGTTCGTTTTCCTTCATTTATGTTTTTTAAATTCTCATTAAAATGTGAAGAGATCTGTACATACAGTATGAGGATATTATATCTATATTAAAACTAACTAATTAAAACATGACAGTTGTAGAACACAGATTATAAAACTGTTTAAAGTATTATTGTTTGAGTCTGGTTCAGATTCTCTGTAATCACTGCTATTTGAGGCAAAATGTATTCTGGGATCCAAGTCCACACAAGTCAGCTCTCCCAGCATCCTGGTCAAAGCAGGTGGAGAAAGACCATGCTGGTCATTTGGACTGGACTGGGCTAGATGTGGATGAATTGGAACAGTGGCTGGGCTCTGATGACGTTTACAAGAGCACAAGAACAGACAAGACTACAACCTTCTTCACAAAGCCAGTATTCTGCTGAAGGTATACTAAACCATATATGATTATTAGCCTGAAATGCAAATGTATATTTGGTCTAGAAATATTGAAATCAAATCAAATGAAATACCTATGTGTTCATTGTAAAATGTTTCATTATGAGATAATGTTCATTAAGTTGTAGTGATGACATTGCCGTTTTTGTTTCATGTAATACTCCATTTTCTGTTCTTCACTCTCATTTATGTGTTTTATTTATATATATATATATTTTTTTTTTTTTTTTGCCATTTTCATAATTATTCACTGATGCACCCCCCTCCTTTCCCCCTGATCCCAGAAATCTCACATGTAGCAATGTTGAGATTTACAGGTATAGGTACAAGGGCTGTATAAAAGCTTTTGGTAAATAATTTGTGTTGAAAGGAGCATTGAGGACAAAGAGAGTGAGACAAACTTCCAATTATGCAAACATTTCATGGTAGCATGTTGTGTCAGACTCAACAATTGAGACTTTTAGCAGACAGCACTGCTTAATCTCTCATCTAATGACAAACAACACTGCTGCTGCTACATAATCACATTCAGGACATACACACACACGACTCATACAGAGCTCGTCTAGTGTGTATCTCTGGTTTCATCAGAGCCAGGAGTTATAGAACATCATGGAAAAACAGTAACCTGTGCCAATGCTGACTCATCATTTTCCATTGTTCCCCTTGTAATAGAAGCTGTTGTTAAGTCTTTTAAGTCTGGTAAGATGACAACAGTTAGCATGTTAAAATGATGTAGAAACTATATTGAATTTAATGGCTGACTTTTCATATCTAATTGTGTGACTTTACTTCTTACAAGCAGTTACCTTTAACTTTCATTTGAGAGTACATGACATGTTAATCCTGAGTAGGCCTATACTCTACCCTGTTACCAAAAGAAAAAACATAATTAGTCATGTCTGTCCATCTCAGAGTTATTTGGCTTTCACTGGCAGACACTTCAGCAAAGGAGATCTCAAACCCTCTTCAAATAGAAAGATCTGTGTGAAATGGATGTGAATATAGTGTATTTGGATGGATTTGGGTGTACTGGCATTTGGGCCTCCAGTAAATATACCCAAATTTAAGCAGCAGAGCAAAGATCACTGATGCTACAATCAAAGACAGATCTGTCTGGGGAAGGGAACTGGGAAGAAGAAGACTGATGGCAAGTAAACATGGACGTAAATAATGCAGGATTTTAAATACTCAGTATTATAATACTCCCAGTGCACGCTATTATGATGGGCCCTAGTGCACACTAGTTACTTGTAATGAAGCGCGCACGCACGCACGCACGCACGCACACACACACGCACACGCACACGCACACGCACACGCACACGCACACGCACACACACACCATTTGTTGTGTATATATATATATATATGTCTTACCAACAATGTGTTGGATTTTACAGTCAAATGTGTTTTTAAGGTTAACGAAACAAGCATCAGCACCTGAGAGCAGAGGAGCTGTCTGTTTCATTGTGGTGCTGAAATGACTGCTGACTTTAACAAAAGGCATTTTTTGGTGCAATGACCTCACGAGTGAACTCGTATTTGCTATAAAGGCAAGAGATGTTACTAAAATAAAGCCTATTGCACTCGACGAGAGAGAAGAGAGCTGCAATATTTAACAAAAACAACACAATGTCCTGTAAACTGGCAAGCTATACAGTCTACATGAAAGGATGGTTTGTGATGATGATTACAGCCTTATTTCTGCCGTATATCTTACATATAAAAATCAACTATGCATTAATAACATGAATATAGCCTACCAGTACACTGTGTGTAGGGCCTAAACAACAGAATATCACTCGCAGTCAGTTCAGCTGAAATCACCTCAATATCCTCTTATTATTCATAACAGGACTAACAGTGTATCACCAATGTATCACCCGGGGCCAGTGGTAAGTGCTTTTATAATTCTCAACACCTTAATATAAATAATACTTCAATAAAAAAGTGTAACTCTCTTAAAAACACTGATGAAAAGTTTGGTACAGCTGCACACACATCTGAAAAAGCATCTGAAACAGACATATCTGAAACAGACACATCTGAAACAGACACATCTGTAACATACACATCTGAAACAGACACCTCTGAAACAGACACATCTGAAACAGACACCTCTAAAACAGACACATCTGAAACAGACACATCTGAAACAGACACATCTGTAACAGACACATCTGAAACAGACACATCTGAAACAGCATCTGAAACACACACATCTAAAACAGACACATCTGAAACAGACACATCTGAAACAGCATCTGAAACACACACACACATCTAAAACAGACACATCTGAAACAGCATCTGAAACAGACACATCTGTAACAGACACATCTGAAACAGCATCTGAAACACACACATCTGAAACAGACACATCTAAAAAAGCATCTGAAACAGACACATCTGAAAAAACTTACCATAAAGTGTGCGTGTTGTATGTTGTCTTGAACTGTATATCTAACACAACAGCATATGCTTGCTATGCTGACATTACCTGCTGCATGGTTGTTGTTACCACTGAGGGCAGCACTGTCGATGCTGATTCCAGCTGAACTGCTGCTAAGTTTCATCAACGCAGTGTTGAATTCAGCGTAGTTCTGCTGGTTTCCTTCTCCTGCAGTTCTGTCTTGCAGATACTGATGATGTTTGAGCCTTCCAGCTAGGAACTCTGTCTGAAAACTGAAAGTGTGCTTTGGAAAATGGTCAGCAGTAATGTAAGGTCTACTTGAAACAATATTCTAACACACGGATGTGGAGAAGTGATGTGATGGACAGCAGCAACCCCTAGTGGTGACTCCCTGTGATCACTACAGAATCAGTCTGGAATGTAAAGCTGGTGATCATGAAGCAGACAGAGTCCAGTCCACTTGCAGAGAGTACACATACTCAACAAAGACCTGTGATGTCTGTTAACTTGATGCACTACATTTAAAGAGAAGAGTGAGAATATAGAGATGCAACAATTAGTCATTGAATCAAGTACTATATCAACAAAAAAAGATTTGGCAACAATTAAGTTTAGGTCATTTTATAAGCAAAAACTGAAAAAGGGTTTCTGGTTGTCTTTCTCCTCTATGATAGCACACTGTGTAGTGGTGGGCTGTGGACATGTGAAGACACCAACTTTGGCTCTGGGAGCTTGGGAGTTACAATTGATCGATTTAGTAAAATAATCGGTACAATAATCAGTGATGAAAACAGTCGTTAGTTGCAGCCCAATCCAACCCTTGGGCCGTGGACCTGTACAGTGCCACAGGATATTTGCTACGGGGCTCAGAGGAAACAATATATAACTTCATAGGCTGTTAATGCTGTAACTGCCCTGATTTGTGCTATGCTTTTCCTTACCACTTCCCATCAGCCCCCACACAATCACCACCTCTCAACCTTCTCCCAGAAATCTGTCTGAGCCTGAGTGTGGCTGACAGTGTAAATATAAAGTTCACTTCAGAATGACATTCTGTACACAACAAACACCATTAACACTATATGACAATATTAGACTTAACGTTTAGACTTAACCTTATCAAGAGAGCATTTAGAAAAAGATGATTTATTATTACATTTAGTAGATGCTTTTATCCAAAGCAACTTTCAAATCAGGAGCAACTTGGGGTTCAGTGTCTTGCTCAAGGACACCTCGACACATGGACAGGAGGAGCCAGGGATTGAACCCTTACATATTGGCCCTACAATTGATGGACGACCTGCCCTACCTCCGTCGCCACAGCTGCAAAGAGCCTTTTTATCCAAATAAATATGCTATATGTCATATTCTTTCCAAAGGTTTATTTGAACTTTTTGCTTATGAGGGGGTCCCCTGGGGGTCACGGGGGCCCTGAGCTGCTTGGTTCACTTGGGCTGGTTATGAATTAACACAAGGGGTTGCAGTTCTACCTGGGCGTCACGGCATGATGTAGAGGATAGAAAAGTAGAGAAGCTGTGTTTATTTTTTAATACTCTCTAAACTCAATTTAAAAAAAATCTTTTTCCTTGTCAATTATTTTATTATTTGACTTCTGCAGGACTGTCAAATAAAAACAAGTTAAAGTGGTGCCAGCAGACACCTACAATAGGTGGCAAGTCGACATTGCCTATTTTTAGGGGTCACAGGTTCAAAAGACTGCAAACCACTGCTACCCCAAAGGTTTTGCATGTTTTTGCTCATTTACTCCAAATTGCATCTATTTTATCAAACTGTACTTAACCAGAAGAAGCGCCTCACCACAGGAATGTCCTGGCTGAGAGACAGCAGCAGCACAGAGGACATAAAAAACAGAGGGAACCAAAACATGGACCACAGACTAATATTAAAAAAGATCAAACTTTATTTACACTTTATTCAAAGTGCTTTACATAGCAAAAGAAAAACATTAGAAAGGCATTCAACTGTAATATGAAATAGGTTTCTTTTAAAGGTTTTCTTAAAGTGGAAAATCAAAGAGTCCCAAACAGATATGATGAGAAGGATCATGTTAAATGTATGAATGAATACATAAGCTAGATAATAACATCATAAACCAAACACTGATGATCACAATCAATGCCAACACACTTTTCCTACCATCTCAAATACCCATTTATCTATGTAAGGTATACAAAGTCCCCCATTTTATTTCATGTTCATAAGCAGCTTATAAACATTTAGTAAATGCTTTTTCTAACAAACTATAATGTAAGCAGATAGAATAATGTATCCATGTATTTGTCCGCAACTATATGAAAGATAATCTAGTAAACAGTTGTAATGATATAAAATGTCTAATACTGAACATTAGTAAACACTTAAATTGCCCTTCTATCTGCTGACAATGTTATAAACCATTTATTAGCTGTTTCTATACTGCTTATAAATGTGACCCATGAGTCTCTTCATTTCCGGATGTTGTGTAAATCACTGCACCCAGCATCGAGTCTGTGGCTAAAAGTAGTGCAGGATTACACAAATTTAAAAAAAGAGTAATTGTAGGGAAATGATTTATAACATACAAAGGCATGGGACTGGAGAAATATATATCTAAAAATAACAAAAACTATGTAGTATAGAGTGCATTTGAATATAGTCAGCAAGAAGAGCTGCTGCAGAATCACCGTTTTTATTACATGTGTTTGTTGCTGGATGCGTCTTTCTGACAGCACAGGACTCCATTATTAAAGAAAGAAACATTTTAAAAGAACGGTTAGCTGCACTAACAACAAAACACCACATTTATATTTCAGGACTGCTGCAGGGAGACGTCAGGCCTCCGCTCCTCAGCTTGCTGACAGATGCTGCACTTTGTGTGTGTGTAGCAGCAGCGGGTGCAGCATCAGGCCAATATCCATACATCACTGCCGATCAGCTGAGAGCCCGTCCAGCTATTCTTAGCCTCTGCACAAACAGACCCTGGAGTACCACTCCCTGCATCACAGGCTACTTACCACAGTGCCCATCCCTTTCCTCAGGCGTATTTACTGTTGCAATGCAACGCAGCTGAAATATCATCATTACCAAAGGTACAGTGGAAAGGCAGTGGAGGATGATTCGGAGTATCTGTGAATGATGAATGAGTGTTGTTGGAGCCAGTGCCCTATGAGGAGGAACTGGTAATGGTTAGTGTTACCAAGAGGTGATGGAGGAAGAGCATAACATCACGCACTGATGTGTTGCTTTCAAAGACACACACACGAAGTGCTCATGAAGAAACCAGTTTCAACTTTCACCTTGGAAATCTCTGGAGCCTCTGCAACAACACAGCCAGTACAGAATGTATATGTGACTCCATATGGAATCACCCTCAGGGTCTGCTGTTGTTTGCACATAGGCTATAAACCATAAGAAGTGCTACAGCAGTCCTCAGCTCAATGGCTCCTGGGCAGAGCGTGACACAGAAGCACTGCAGCGTGTAGAGGTGCAGGCAGCAGCAGCAGTACACTGAATGATTCACTGCATCGATTTCCTCATTTTGCTATTGATCATTCATTCCCACTGTGTGCACTGAGCCTCACGCTCACAAGAACACACACAGGAGAGAGGGAAGGAAAAGATACAGCCCTGTGTTGTAGGCACTTGCAGAGATACTGTTTTTTACCCCTTTACTCGACTGTACAGGCTCATGCCACTCTTTTTTTAAACTTTTATTCTTTTTCTACTTTTTAGTAAAATAAATTTGTTGTACTTAAATTAAAAGAGCTAGGGGAAACCAAAGGAAAAATTGATTGATTCAACTTTCAAGGAACACTTGAAATAGTTCATTACTAAACTGAAATTCCACAATGTTTCTTGTTGAATGCCGAACCTTGAACTATTGTTGTGAATAAGAATGATTTATTCACTGAAATGTTTTTAATGTCAACCTGCTGACTGACCAAAACTAACAATGTGTTGGTAATCTCTCAACACTTTCTAACTTCCACACTCTGTCTGAGGCTCTCTGCCCCAAGACCACTGGCTCCTCTTGGCACTAACAAAGTTTCAACAGCTGGTCACTGTAGTGTTTAGCAAATGTTACGTTAAACATTTTTTGGGGCTAATTCTCTTATTTTTAGACCAGATCCATTTCCACCAGAATACAGGCTTTGGAACAGTATTTAGAACTTCATGTCAAAATAAAACAGTATCCCTAATGGTTTCTGCTGACATTTCCTGCAGATAACTGTATAATCATGTCATGAGAGTTATTTTAGCTTTTTGAGGAATTTCCTCTGAATGGTTGTCTCTAAATACAGTTAAATAAAAGTTTCACAGCTACCTCTGAAAAATCTAAATACTGAAACAAATCTAGTGACATTCTTTATGTGAGGGTGGGGTAGAGGGCAAAATCACAGCTACAACCCTCTTGTATCAGTGCAGGGTTACTGCAGAGACCATGTGCCTTAAAGGGCCAGGTCAACTACAAAAACATTTTTTTCTCACTTCATGGTATCAGTCCACGCAGATAGTTTTGATTTAAGTTGTCCAGGTTTATAGAGTTCTGCCTCCCCAAGACAAGTGCGATGTTTCACATTAAAAGCCTTACTGGTAGAATTTTTATGTGAAACATCCGCAGGAAGTGCTAAGTTTCAGATTAAAAGAAAAAACAACAACCCCAAACAGCAAAGCCAAAGCAATGGGAATTAATTAGTGAATAAAAACAGTATTTATGTCAAAAAAGAAAATAAGTGAGAGCAGCAGTGTGACATGACTGTACTGATGGGTTAGTGATGTGGAAATTGACTTTATTCTATATGTGAGCCAGTAAAGGGAAGTATATCTCCAGTATTGTCAAACTTTTATTAGTGACCAGCCTTTGTGTGTGTGTTTGTGTGTTGACTGACACGGAGATTGCTTCGTGAGTATATAGTACAGTAGGTTAGATGATGGATGGGCTTAAACACGTGACGTCATGTGAGTCTGGGTGAAAGTAGTGCATTTGACACTTAAAACAATCAGGTACATTTCAGTTGCACTGACAAAAAAAGAACAAAAGGATGAGCAGAAATAGAAAGGTAAAAATAAAGCAGGAGTAAAAATAGAGCAAAAGAAGAAGGTGCATATAAAACCAGAAGTTTAAGAGCAAAGATGAAGGAGGTAAGAAAGTGTTTGTGTGTGACAGTGTGTGTGTGTGTGTGTGTGAGACAGTGTGTATGTGTGTGTGTGTGTGTGTGTGTGTATAATCAGTTCAAAGCCAGTAGACAGGGGCCTGTTTGGTAGCCTTTTCAATCAGAGCCGCTTGTCCTTAATCAGCCCTGTCACTGAAATCATGGAGTCGTTGGATCAAAGTGAGCCTCAGTCCTGCACTGACTGCAGGCTCAGAACAACCTGCAGTCAATTCCACTCACCACTGAGCTGCTGGCTGCAGGTTAGTCAGCGTCAAAGAAATCAATACTGGGATTAAGTGTCGGTTTGAATGCTTCATTCCACTAATAAATGCCCATTAACCGTTTATACAGTGCTAAATAAAGGACAAGGACCTCTGGTTACACAAAGGAACTGCACTCTGGAGCTCTGCATTCATATTGGTGGGGAAATAACCATCATTACAGCTACTCAAACATCTATTTGTTCTTGATTGAAACACATTCACACCTGTCAGCTGTTCCACTGAACAGCCTGCTCAGATCGGTCCTGCCTGTCCAGGACTTACCCAGCAGCCTTTGTGTTGTGTGTTGTCTCAGTAGCATGGTGGCTCAGTGCACTGCACTGTTGAAGGTCAAGAAGGTCCTGGGTTCGATCCCCCAGGTGGCTCAGTGGCCTTTCTGTGTGGAGTTCGCATGTCATATCAAATCATAAAAACCCCATGGAAAAAAACACGCAAGAAGAACGGATTGCTGTGTCTTGGTCCCTGACCAGCTGTCCCCCCCGGAGGAAGGGCGACTGGGGTTGAAGGCAGAGAAGGCAAGAATTTCACCATGGGACGCAATTGCATGTGTGTTGTGTGCAGTGTTTCACGTGTGACCATTAAAAAGTTTGATCTTCTTCTTAACTCTGAAGCTCCTCCTCTTCTAGATTGATGATTTTCTCTCCACCTTTACAGTGAGCCAAAACAACCAATTCCTACGACTCATTTTCAATCCCAAATGCATCTGTATTTCTACACCTGAAAATTAAATGTGTAACATTTTGACAGATTTTCCCACTAATCCACTCAGAGCAACTAAAGCCTGATTCAAATGTTTCTGGTTCTATGAGGCACTCACAGTACTTTGTTGACGCACAGAACAGAATAGCTTTACTTTTTCGTTTTGTTTAACCAAACCATGACCATTCCCCATCATGAACCATCAACTTACCTTATTTTTGTCCATGCTACAGGTAGTACTAGTAAAGTAGTTTGTAGACATGTCACTGTCACATTTTTGAGTGGTTGCAATAATAACTTCATTCAATAACAATAACTTCATTCAAACTCAATAGGAACAAGAGCTAGATGTCTCAGATGTCTCGAGTTCTGCTCTCTCAAATACAGTCACATGACAAGTGGAACCTGGTTACACATAGAAAAAGACTAGGTTTACTTTACTCCGTGATAAGACACACAGCTCTGACACCAAACTGTTTAGCATTTGAACAGTTTTCAATAAACGTTACATTTTAATAGTTCTCTGAGGTAAATAAAGCAAATCCCTCGAGGCATTCAGTCTCCGAATCAAAGTGTCTCCCAAACATCTGTCCATTTACTGCCTCTTATCTGGGACCGGTTCACGGTGGCAGAAGGACAAGCAGGGTAGTCCAGATGTCCCTCTCCAGCTCCTCCTGGTGACTTCTTTCAGTCACAACCCAAAGACAGTGACCACAGGTAAGAGTCTCTCTATGGTCTCCCTAACAGGCCGGCTCATGTTGTACTGTTAGTCTGCTCTGTGGCTCACCACCACCTCAGCATCCACCTGCAGACTCTGTTCCCTACATTCCCCATGCTCAGTGTGCTTTACAGGGAGAGATGAGATAGAACCTGGACACCAAAGTATTCTGAATCCACAGTGGGGAGAATAAGTATTCAACATTACATACTTCCAATTCAGGTATTCACATGACATCTTGATGAGACATTGGTATTTCCCCAATAAACTACACAGATTAGGAAATTGTAACATTCCAATCCATACAAAAGGAATGTGCAATAAAATGGAATGACCAGCTGATTCCACTAAGCACTTGTCCTACCAGTCGGCTTTTTGACATGCGATTGTGGCTTATTTCCTTTTTGTTGTCTGTAGTCTCCAGTGTAGGGAAGTAATATATATGAAGGAGGAGACATTACCCCATCATCCCCCAGAAATATTAGAACATGTACCTGGCAGTTTCTTCTCCTTCTTCAACTTTACACCTTGTTCTCTTGTACCTACAGGAAGGTACCAGTGTGTACTGTACTGGTAGTACAAAAAGGATGCTTCCTGGTGGAGCACTGAGAAGACTGTGACACTGCCCATGAGAGCAGCGTCTTCTCAGACACCCACTTCTGTTTGCTTGACATGCTGTGATCAGACACTGGCATTTTACCAGTGTGAGCTTTGCTGACTTGCCATTGGCTAACAAATAAAGCAAACAAACTCAAATCTTGTAGTGAATCCTTGTTTCTTTATTCACACCATTTTCTACTCCAGCTATGTTACAAGTTAACATAAGTGTCAATCCTCTAGTTCCTATGTTGATCTCCCATTCATCTGTACACACTATATAAAAAAGTCAAGATTATAATGTTTAGAAATCCAAGAGGGTTGAGGTGAGGAGGGTTCAGTTGTAGAGGGATTTTCACTTTACAGCCCCCACCCCCCACCCCCACCCTTCCATCCTCTTTTCTCTCTTTTTTTTTCCATTAAACAAAAGAACATATTGAACAAGGCATTTGTACCAGAGCTCAGAAGGGGGCTTGGACGTTTGTAAAGCGCTTTGACTGTACAGCTCACGCAGAACACAACCAACAAGTCATATACAGAGCATGGTAAAAGAGGAATAGTATACTGCTTGGGCACAACACAAACACAATACGATACAATGCCATCTGACAAAAAAAGTACCATTGAAAAGAAAAAAATATATATTCTCTTCAACTTTTTTAAGCATTTCATAGAAACAAATGAGAAAGATAAATTGCAAACTTGGAGTAAACAAATCGAGAATATATACACAGTGAGGTAAAACACATTGGTCTTTAAAAGGAGGTATTTTCTTTTTGATTAAGTGACCTTTTTAATATGTTAATTATGCTTTTTAAGATACTTCTCAGCTTTTCGATGACATCTATAAAGCAGGTAATGCAGACATCAATGCAGACACAATCACATGCAGTCTTGTCATTCGAGGTGAAAAGTAAAAGAAGTCTTGTCAAACTTAGGCACCAAATAAAACATGATAAAGCTTTCTGCTACCCTTGTTGCCACAAAGGCCTCACTGCAGCATCGAACCGGAGAGGACAGCTGTTCAAGCCAAGCAAAGTCTGAACCCTTTAGTGACCCAAACCACTCCTCACATCAACCTGCCAGAGGCTTCAGTAGAGACCAACCTACAGCAGCTCTGAGACGATGGAGGGAGAACGTGAGAATCCTTTGACCCCCAACGCGTTCCTCGTCACAGTGTGTGGATCATGCTAGCATAAGTAGGCCGTTCGACCCCTGTGATCCAGAGGGACTGAGTGGGCAGACACGAGAGGCCCAGATTTTGCATAACAAGAGAAAGAGACAGAGATAGAAACGGACCCGTGCGACAGATTTTTGCATGCTAACAAAGTTGCTGGCACGACCTCTGGGCCGAGTTACGCAGGTTGTGCTCGGATTGGTTGGAGACTGAGAGGGCCAATACATTCACAGCTGTGGGAAATACTCAGTGCGTGGTTTGAAGCGGTAGAGCTGCTGGCATAGTTTGTCATCTCCTTTCTTTGGCCCTCCATCAATGCACATGGAGCAGAAAAAAAAAGAAAAAAAAAATGCTCGTTTTGAACCTTTCTTGGTGTAAAAAGAATAAGATGAAAAGGCTGCATATTTGACCAGACCTAAAAAACAGAGTGCATCTCATGTACTGGGTTTGAGTCACAAAACAGCTCAGCCACATTGCTGCTTCACCTTCAGCGGTGTTGACCAGTGAACAAAGGTTAGAAATTGCATGATGACCCCCCCTCCCCCCTTTAATCTGAGCTAAGGGGGGAAGGCAAGGCAAGATAAGATTCTCATAGAGGAGGTACAGCGAGATCTTTGTACATGTTTTAAAAGGGTCATGATCGAGATACCCAAGCAAAACCTGTTGAAACCCAAATAACCCACAAAAGGAAAACACAAAATTGACAGTTTGAATCTTTCCAGGCAGAAGCAAGGGCTGCGTACAGTATGGCACCATTTAGAAGCCTAAAGCCAGCGGACCATCCAAACACACTAGTTTGAACAACATGTTGTCCGGCCACATCTGAAGGCAAAAGGTGATTAATACGGCCACAATCAGAGGCCTGCCATCAGAGAGAGAGAGAGAGAGAGAGGGAGAGAGGCATGATGCGACAATCGTTTAAACATGGAGATAACAGAGCACACGTTCAGTCTCTCCTTGAATTGGTGCTTTCAGAAATGTACAAACTATTTCAGATGTAGAGGAAGAACGGAGGATGATGAATATAAAAGACGACATCTCTGACTCTGCTGCGTCGACTCTGATTTTTTTTTTTTACTCCTGTCCATCATGACGACAATGTTAGTGCAAAGCTAAATTCATGAAGTACTTCTTTAAAAAGGCATCGGTATGCTTCAAACGATTACCGGTGCTCGTCAGGTCCGTGCCACAATTTTTGTAACTTTGTGAAACCGACAATCTGACTAGCACATCCTCGTCAGTGATTGGCCAGATATGCAGTGGTGAGAGGGTTTGAAGCTCTTTCGCACGCTCTCTCCCATCATTCCCCAGGCAAACTTCCGTCACTTGTTCTGTGCGACACAATGTCTTCGAGGAGAGACTGAAAGGGAGAGCAGTTATCCCCATTTGTACAATTCACTGTGTCATACAAACAAGCTTTGTTTCAAAAACACCCTAGGCTTGAGATCCAAGTTTAGAGGCAGGGATGGATGTGAGTCGGTTCACCCGGTATGGCGCTGTGAAGCTGGGGAACCTGCTGCAGTGAAGTGTGGCTCTTGTAGCTAGGAGATATATGTTAAGTCAATTAGAAAACATGGAATGACAAGAGAGAAAGGCAAGGTAGAATCAAGAATGGAACGACTGCTGTATAAAGAGCACAAGAGAAAAACAGCTGGGTGCAAACGGCTTTTTACACTTAAGTCATCTTGGGTTTTGAAAAGAAAAAGTACAAGGCTGCTGGTGACTTTAAGACAGAATGAAGGTTGTCCTAGTAGAGGCATACCAGAGGTGCTGTTGAGTTGAGCTTTTCTTGTTGCTAATGTCCCAGAGAATGACGCTGCTAATGGAAAACACGTACTACACAGTCTCAATCCCACCTGAAGGCCCAGCAGGGCTCGCCAGACCTTACATAAAAGGGATACTTTGAGATTTGAAAATGTTGTTTCCCGCACCACCACCTTGCCCCCCAGACCCACATGGCTTAGATGGCCCCAGTTTACCCTGCAATTTGACCACCTTGTTTATTTCCGCATAGTATGTCACCCTTTTAGTATTTAACATAGCAGCGATATCCATTCTACTTTCTTCAAACATCAGGATAGCTTTCTTCTTTTGTTAATTCCATGAGCTGTTTACAAGGCTTCATATGCCACTGCTGACCATTTTTACATATAGCTTACTTCATTCTCAAGAATGGCTGAACAGTGGAGCTTTTTAGTAAGCTTTTTTTTTTATTTTCTCACTGTCTCACTGAATAAAGACTGTAGCAACTGATTATGTAATATTCAGGAAGATGGACATGTCCAATTAGACATGTTTTGTACAGTTTAATGGCGCAGCATATTGCTGGTGAAATGCGGTGCTTTATATAAATATGCAGATCTCCTTCAGAAATGTAACAGCATTTAGAAATCAAGACAGGAGGTATTAGGTAATCAGAACCTTTTCACTACAGGTAAGGATGTCTTCACATTTAACAACCGGAATCTCCACTCAAGGTCCACTTGAGTTGTTCTGGAGCTTCTGACCGCAACAGTCTTCATCAGCAGATGGAGTTTGCTGCTAGATGCTCAAACATTATTCTATGCGTTGCCTTGTGGGGAATGAAGAGACTACAGTCTAAATACCAAACACTGTGCATATTCATCCACATTATGGTCCATTCCATCAGTTGGCTGACTGAACATTATCATATAGACATTGTGATCAAAAGCTCTGGAACAAGCCAGTAAGAGGAACTTGACTGGAGATTGTTTGAGTTGAAGATCTCAAAGGATTTTTTGTTTTCAGTGTTGCTGCAATTGGTTTAAAAACTCAATCCACTGAAGCAAGAAGTCATGTTGTAAAATCATTTCAGGTGGACCAGAAACCATGAACGGCGAAGAAAAAGTGCTATCTGCATAGTAATGGGCGTTGGGCTTCCTCTGATCGGCCATCACTGCCTTAGAAGAGGTGCATTAGTACGGTTATTACATTATGTGGCAATGAAATGCCCAAAATGTGATATTATCCATCCGTTATTACATTATCCGTTGCTATCAGGGTATCAAAGTAATTGGATATCTTTGCTCTTCTACCCCCTCCTCTACACCTGGGTTTCTAGTAAAGGAAAATATGTCTCAAAGCATTTCCAACTGTGTTTCATGACAACAAGCTACTCCGATGCCCATTGAGAAGATTGGCGCTGTGGTTGTCCACCATGGACCACGGCATTCTATTTTAATTGAACAATAAAGCAGCTGATTGAAGCACATTGGACTAGAGAAAGACCTCCTAAGTGAAATTAGCTGCTGCAGTAGGTGGTAGGGTGGACCTCCTGTACGTCCATGGATGGTGGTTGACAACTCTTACATCCTTCAGTCAATCCTGGAGAGGACTGCCTACTACATGACGATGGGCTGGATTTGCATCAAAACAACATGGCACAAAATGATCAGATTCAGGCAATCTGAGGATATTTACATCCAACGACAGCTTTCACCTCCACTCAGAAAGTGAGGTGGACAACTAAGTAGCAGCACATCAATACATTATGTATCCATAAAGACAAGCAATGGAGACAGACGGACTCACTGACATCCAAATCGCCACACTCAAACCCTGCAGTGGTTCAGTAATGCACTTACTGCTGAACAATCGAGTGACTGCTCAACACTGTGCATTTAAGCTGTACTTAAACTATAGTCTTGTTTTTGACCTGTGTACTAAAAGACAAGTGCTTTTGATGGAACTTAAGACACGTAAAATAAGATTTGATAGGTTTAGATGTGCAGCAATTTGGGGAACAGGACAAAAACTTGACTCAAACCATTTAATCAGGTGCTACATATATATTTTTTTGTCCTTTAGATATATATTCTTTTTTCATAAAAAGAAACCCAAAAGAAAAATAATAAAAAGAGCAGATCCTGACTCTTATGCGTTGGTCCCTTGAGGCTTGCTAAGCTGAAATGACAAAATTATCAATTTTACACATTTTTTCTGATCTTTTGTTTTTCATAAATGTACAATCTAGTAGAAAAAGACCTTGCCACAAAAAAAGAAAAAATAATACACAACCTGGAAAACCTATGGCTTAGTAAATATCCGTTTGCTATATTTAAATGAATGTACCTCATTTTTGTTGATTATCCTACAAAGGAAACGCTTGAAAGGTTGAATCACACTGCTGCGATGTCAACGGCGCAAGCACGCGAAAGAATGAAAATCAGAAATCCAAGAGTTTACATTTATAGGGCAACATCATTAATGCTTACAAGTCTTTGTGTCTCTTTACCGAAGCCGCCGTGAGCTTTTTTGGGGGGCGTTTTTCCAACTGAACACAGTTTGAGGTGCTGGAGCTCAGTTTCCAGACTCCACTGGGAGAACAAGCTGTACAATGAGTTGTTGCTGAGGTGGTCGGGTGGGGGGGTTAGACGAAATGGCACCAGAGAGTCGGCTGGGTTGTGGGTGCCGTGATGTGTGGTGTGTGTCCCTTCTTGCTTTCCGTCCCTACTTCTTGGGTGTGCATAGTACGAGCTTGCTGTATGCTCGGCATGGCTCCCACGGGCCTCCGCTGACAAACACACGCACAGAGCTGCATACACGCCAGAGCAAACACTCCACAGCAGCCGACATGAGAGGAGTTGGGTTTTTAAAGCACTGGCACTTTCCGGTTACAGCTGGCTTGGAAGGCATGGTGGCAGCTGATTGTTGTTGGTGTTGTAGTTGTTCTTGCCGTTTGTGGTTTAGCAGAGCAGAGTATAGAAAATACATTTTTTTACTGTATATTGCATATGTTGCAGCATGTTCGCCAAAAATGAATGAGGTCATCATGTCCAGTTTAGTTTTGCAAAAAAGATCCCCTGCCACCAGAAAGACAATTTAAAAAAACACAATAAATTAAACTGACCTGTCCGACCCCCTACCATTACGAAGGGAGACGGGGAAAAACAACAGTAACAAATAAAAACTGGTGCAAAATTGGTGCAGAGATGAGAGATCCTGCTTACAACTCGACTAGATGAGGAACCGATGAAGCCATTGTTTGTCTGGGCCCCAGGGTGGCTTACAGACTGTCCCATAAACACCCGGTCCTTGCTTCAGTCCCAATGCTACTCTAATACGATTCAAGAGTAGGGCTGCAAACGACTTCACATCAGAACTGTTTTCTTTGTTGAATCATCTTTACGCTCTGAAATGCATCATGTTGATCATCAGTCAGCTTAAGAGGCATTGCGTCAAGTACCCCTGACAGTCGCTAGCCATGTTTCCATGAACTTGTTTTTATGGCATTTTGAAGTATCGCATTAGAATCTCTGTATAGAAACTGCAACATTCCATAAAATTTCAATTGGCTTTTGTCTTTGTTGAGTCTTTGTTAGCGTTGATGCTAAACGGGATATGAAACGCCTTTGCTGAATAATTCTGTCGTAGTAACCGTTTAACGACTGATGAGCTGTTTCCACTGAACCGTTCATCTCCAGAGAGCATGAAACATGGCCAACACTAGCTGACATGAAAGAAAAAGTCAAACTAATTCCTGAGAATTCCTGCATGTTTCTCCTGCACATGAGTCAGATGGCCAAGGCGGCGTTTTGTTTCCTCTACTTCTTCTGTTGACTGCAGGATTACAGCCATATGTAAAGCGTACACTATACATCCACTTATTACCAAACTACACTTTGCAACCAGCCTAGTTTATCTGCTCCAAACCAGATGATGGAAACATGCCTAAGTCATATTTCTTTTTCTGCCACGTTTCAAAAGTTTGCTTAGAATTCGCTTGACAACTGAATGGAAACATGGTTAGTGACTGCCAGCTCATTATGCTGCTTCCTTTTCTAGCAGCACACCAATAACCAAAGAAAAACAATCACTTAAGGTGAACGGGGGGGAACAAATCTCCAACTTTCTGTATATTTCACAAGGCATGTTGATGTGCAGTGCACATTATCGAAATGGAAAATATTTTTCCAAAGACAAATGCCTGTTTTCTTTGGGTTAAAATCTAAAGACAAGCTTATTGGTCATCCTCTGCCACCCAATACATTTGAAAGCTGCTGATATCAAACTACTCTTCTCACTCCATGTGTATGGGAGCCAAAAAGGGCTAATCATTTTATAAGCAACTTAATGGCTTATTCTAAAATGTACCCCTAACTAAAACTGAAATTTAAAACAGAATTTATAGCACCGATACATTTTACAAATCTTTCTAATTGATGTGGTTTGAACTCATCTGAACTTCCTGGTCTTTGATCATATAACTGATAGTAAAAGTGATCAGTGCTGTCTGACTTTTGGCCCCATTGAACTATGTTTTATTTGATTGAGCAGGAAAAAAATGTTTTGGGTGGGAGCAGTGCACATAGTTACATTCATTAAAGAATGTATTGGGCCAATGACCGATCACTTGGTTTGGATCATTACATTTTTGTGTTGAGGGGACATTTGAATATTGTATGATTCTCAACATTATTCAACAATGTAAATGAGCAACTTGCAGCCCTACTGAAGAGTAGCTTAACTCACTGAAGTGAAGAATGAAATGCTAATATACAAATGAGGGCGTAATGATGAAGATGCAGGGAGATGAGAGCAAAACTCTGGCAGCTTAGAGGCCCCCTGATGATTCCCTGCTGCCTGTCTGGCCTTTTGTTTACCTGATGGGATGTGAGCTCTTACTGGTGGGGTATGTGATGAGCGGTGCAGGCGGTACTTGAGATGGACACCAGTTGCCCCAATGGGTCTTTCAGAGACTTCATGCGATGAATGAATTAGAAGAAGATGGAGGATAATGAGTTGAGGCTTCCTTCAATGCCTCAGTTATCCCCCTGAGGCACAACCATCCCTCATTAGATCCATCCATCCATCCATATGCGTATGTGTGCCCAGTGCAACACACACATACACACAGTTCCTCCGTTTTAGGTGCAGGACTTATCCATTTGTCACTACTGGGATTTTTCTTTTAAAAGATCACACAGGGAAAAAAACTTCAGTTCCCTTCAAATCAAAAGGGAGGAACAACCAATGAATAATAATGAAGATAATGCTGTAATGCTAACAATATGGATGACGGTCAGATGTGTGATGGGTAGTTGAATCTACATCTTGATTCCCTCCAGTTGGCTGAGGGAAGAGAGGGTTTTCTTGATTCGGAGAGCAGTGAGTCGGGCGGCACTGTTAGCATACCAACACTCCCTCATTATCTTCGCCATAACCCGCAAGGCCTGCAGAGGAGAGAGACAACAAAAGTTTATAGGACTTGATTTCAACATGATGTTGGAACAGTCTGGCGTCTTGGGAAATACACTTATCTAGAAAAATTAGACATCGGTGGACACAGTGTAGCACTTTCCATTTCTGTTTTTGACAGAGATGATAGGGTTGTTAATCAAGCCCAATGACAAAATCTAAAAAGTTACCATGATCTGTGGGGTTCCTCAAGGCTCAGCTCTTGGTCCCATTTTATTTATAATCTACATGCTTCATTCACAGGCCAATAATCTTTTAGCAAATTGACATCGATGATATTCTTGTTTTATGTATTCGTACTGAAACCTTGTGATCTCATTAATTAGTTACTCTACAAAAAGTCTCATCTTTTCTGTTTTTACTGAACTGCATTCAAATAATTATTCGGATCCTCATTAGATGTCACAGGCACAAAAGCTGCTTTTCCTAGGGTCCAAAAGAAGTCAGTAGTAATTTGGCTCCAACTTTCATCAAGGAATTGGTGATTGTGTAAGTTAAATAGTCATCTGAGGTCTTTGGAGCATGGTCTCTGCTTTTAAAGAGTAGGCTTTACTTCAAACCGTCACATGGAGTAGGTACGGTGTCAGGAAACAACAGTTAATAACTCCCAGTGCTCTTAAGGTCATGTAAACAATTTCAGTTCCTTACAAGCTTTTTATTCGAGGTGAAAGACAAATAAACTTTGAAATAATTAAGGTATAAGATTTTTGGTGGATATTAAATAGCAAGTCTCCTGTATCTTTGGTTAGATTCGTCACAAGAATTCTTTTTGGGCTTTTTTCTCCAGGTAAATTAAATGATCAATATTTTGGAACAACAATCTATTTTGGTGTTAACTGGAAGGTTTTACTGAACACAGTCTGATCATAACTGTTTCTAGTCTTTTAGAATCCATGCCATAAAGGTTTTAATAAGTTGTTGATTTAAATTGTTAGGACTACAAATGTGTGGCTTGAGACACACGACTTCTGTGAGATTTTATCCTTCTATGGTATTATACTGGTGAAAATAAAGTTTAAAAGAAAAACCTTAAGCGTGAAACAAATATGCTTCTGACCTTTTTCAGTCTGTTCTTTTGCAGTTTTTCTAACTTAATCTTTGCTTAAGTTTTTGTAACCTAATAACTGATTGGTTTGGTCTTGTATGTTCTGGGAAATATGGTTGAATCTAACTTTATTAAAAAAAGTCTTCCCTTTTGGCTCACTAAAGTGGTGACTTCTGACTAGAGTTTACACTAATTCCTTCACATCTCCCTTGGCGTGGGTGTAAACAGCATCTGGTATGTATGAGTCAACATGTCTGTGTGTGTGTCTCGGCCTCAGTCTCTCACAGTGTCTGTCTGGTGAGATGCTAGTGCTTCTACAGAACTTCCTACAGTGCTCATCAAGACAGCCAACACATTCCAGTCCTCCAATTCATCAGGTGGACTAGTGCCAAGTCTTCACTGCCACAGAGACACGCATTCTGCCACACCCACACGACATTAAGACATGGCTTAATATACTTTACTTTATATACTGCTATTCTGATTTATGGGCTAAATGGTAGCATGATTCCACCTGTAAATTGTTAAAACCAACACCCTCAACAGCATCACAGAGTAACATCTCTACAAGACCTGCCTGTGAATGACTGCTTCTTACACTAGGGGATCTTCATTTTCTGTAAAGGATCTTCATATGGACCCAGTTTAGACCCTGCAGAGCCTCATCACTTGACCCATATGGAAACATTTCAGTTGTTAGAGTTGATTTGTACAAGTGGTTGCATTCCATTTGGAAGGAAAATAAAGAGTGAAAGCTATATAGTTATTCAGGAACAGCAACCACCCCTCAAACATGTCAGTTTCAGATCTTCAAACTGAAAATGACATGTAGGAATTATTCTCAAAAATATACAGCAAGTTCTGACATTATGTGATGAGCATTTATATCCAGCGTTAATAAATGTGTGTGGGCTGGCTGCTTAGAGTCTGTTTTTATGAAGAAGTCTGCTTTTGAACAGACAAGAGGTGGAGACTATGTGGTCCAGTCTGACAACAAGTCTGTGTAGACAACAAATGACACATACACAAATAGTTGACATAATAATCACTCAAATAAAAGACAGATTTTTCATTTTGAACTATTAGAATCTGAGAGGCACTGAGTGTGGGAGCGACCATGCAGGAAAAAACAAGAAACACAAATTTGTGCTCTCAGATAAACATGTTAACAACAATTGATTAATGGGCATAATCCACAGTATTATATTATTATAAAACTGAATTAAATCCAAGAAGCTCACTCTGAATAAATGATCCACTGCCTTTGAAAAATGTCACTGTCTGGTTTGCACTGCTCAAGGCTCCACATATGTGCAGCGAACTGATAGCAGATGAAGCTCATCAGTTTTGTTGAAACAATGTCCAATGCGTTTTTGGATAAAAATGTTAAAGTGACTCCCTGCACCTGCCAAGTCTGCAAAGCAGGGCTGTATAAAAGGGACGCAGACTGGTTGGGCTCACACGGTTAAAAGCACTGGGATATTACGTTTTACTAAATCTGTTTATAGATTAACTACAGTTACAGTGGGCAGCCACCTGTGATTTTTGAGACAGGAAACACTGACTTATTTTGGGGTACAGCTAAGGAGCAGAACTATGGCTACTTATATGCAGAGCTGGTAGTTATCTATGTTGGACCCCATCAAATAGATTCTAACCATCTGCCACAAGCGGTGCTCTGCAGGCAATAGCAAATACCGTATCTCATCTTCACTAACAACAGAGCATTCAGTCATTTCCTGTCTCTGTGTATGCCTACATGTGAAAATGGCTCTCAGAAAAACAGTTAAGATTGACCAGAATCAGCTCAAATGAAATTGTGATGACTCCCGACACAGTAAACAAACTTGTACCACACCGGTGTGTGCCAGTGTGTGTACAATACTGTTAAACTGAAACTAGAGACTGCACGAGATGCATCACACATGCTTTCTCCTCCCACAAACTGAGTGGTAGCTTCCTCTCAGGGGATGATGGGAATGAGCGTGCCTGTGTGTGTGTGTGTGTGTGTGTGTGTATCATTTGATTGAGCAGTGTTATTGAGAAGGACTCCACAGCCTGGAGGTTTAGACTTACTGTTGGATGGCCTACCTAGGCTAAATAAGAGAATTCTGAACACCATGGTAAAACAAGTCTTCTATACCTATATTTTAAATTAAAGACAGGGAACTGTGTCTTTTTGTCATTTATAAAAACAGCAGTCGTTTACTCTTACATTTACTAGCCTGACACTGTGGGCCCCCACTGAGACAAAATGCACACAGCTCGCATAACTCTTCAGGGGCTGTTAACAGGAATTACAATGTTGCCTGTTGACTGTTACATTTCGGCAAATTGGCGCCATTAAAATACGCTGAACAAGCTATTAGCAGTTCCTGTTTGCAGGGTACCCATGGATGCGACTTCCGAGCAGCCGGGATGCCAGGGATCCTTCCTGGAGATATGATCAATCTGTCCTTATTAAAAGACTATATGCCACGATCCTTTAAAGTAGCTGTAATTAAACATCATCTTATAAAGTCCACTCTTGATCCAGGGGTTCTATCAAATAATAATAAGACCTATATCTAACCCTCCTTTTCTCTCTACGATCCTTGAGAAAGCAGTCACCAATCAGTTGTGTATCTTTCTAAACAACAACGATCTGTTTGAGGACTTTCAGTCAGGATTCAGACTGCATCATAGCACAGAGACAGCACTGGTGAAAGTCACAAATGACCTTCTAATTGCA